>JAXGGA010006728.1:0-67705 GCA_038373865.1 Uloborus plumipes
TTTCAGAAGTAGAAAGGAAACATTTTCTTTTTAAAACTTTCCTTTTTCTTTTTCTTAAAACAGAGAAAAAAACGTCAGATTTTCTTGAAAAATTTGGTTTTTACTGAAAATACAAAAACGAAACTTTTGCTCTGTAACGGTGAAATATTGAGTATAGAAATGCAGCTCTTGAAAAAAGACATGATACTCATTCGTGGCAGTTTAAAAACAGGCATAATTCAAAATCGTTAATTTTTGAGATATAACGCTCTTGAAAGTAGGGAGCGAGTAATCTTCTATACCTCTAATTGTACTTAAAGGATTAATGGTGTTTTCAAGTTACATAAACTTTTCCCAGCGCGATACTAATATACAAGTAGATATTGCCTGCGGGAAAAATAATTCTCAAATATAAGCTAGTTACGCATCAGTTTTCCTCGTGCTTTATATATATATAAATATATCTATCTATCTATCTATCTATCTATCTATCTATCTATCTACTATATGTATGTATGTTCCAAAAAAAGTTAAAATAAAAGTTTGAAGTAAAATACTGGAAAAATTAAAAGCTGTTTTAGGAAAAGTAGGCGAATCAAAATGTTAATCGCATGTTATAAAAATATAATCAGCGTTTTTTTTTTTTTTTAATTGATGATTAAAATAAAAAAAAACTTTACTCGTAATATTTTGATGTAAGCCAGAGAACGTAGCATTTAATGCAGCGCTTAAACTACAAATAAAGAACTTAAAATAATAAGATCTAAATGCTAGAAATACATTGATTTTTTTTAAGGCTAAATGTTTCGTTTATAAAAAGCGAAGCGAAATCTTCATTCCCAAAAAAATGAACAACACAGGATTAGTTCTGTCACGAAGACTTAACGTAATCAATATTTTCCAGGTTATCTTTGTACGTTAATATCGTGCATAAAATAAAAATAAAGCATAAAATATGAGAAATTAATATCTTTAATTCCATGGCAGCATAAAAACTGCATTGCATGTTATTTAAAAACAATATTTGATGGTCATTAATTAACAACTACAAAAAAACCATTACCTTGTTTTTTTGAGTGGAAAATAAATTTGCTATTTATGTATGAAAGTTTCGCACTTTTCTTAAGACTGGAAAAAAATGATCAAAAGTTGCTTTAAAAAATAAATATTTGAAACAGAAAAAGAAAACTAGCCTAAATAAAATTAAAATATTTATTTTAAAATGATTTAAAACTTTTAGAAATAAATCATCTTCAGACAGGATTAATATTTTATTTAATGTAAATTATTACATAACTACGATCTGTCAAAACTAAGAGTTATATTAGCAATTATTGATTGAGTTTATCAATTGCGTAAACATCCTGGCGTAAAATAATGTAGTTCAGGCTCACATACCCAGCCGCCGGTTTAAATGCCCCAGTCATTAGCTTTCATAATTACACTCACACAGTGCGGCAATCATTTTTTTTTGAGGCAATGGTTTACAAAAAAGTGCCTGGAATAACGTAGAGTAATTTTCTACTGATTTCTACCGACAATTACAATTTAAAGAAAACCAAAGGAAAGTGAGGTATTTTCTCGCACGTGCTCTAAGTACTTTTAGGAACTTTAATATAAATAATTCCGCTCCATTGTCCAGTTTATTTTTCTAATTAAACAGTAAGAGAGAACCATGAGAAAGGCTGTTTAGGTTGATTGCCGTCATATAGGGCTTTTGTTTGAATAACAGGGGTAGGACAAACAATCATGTTATAAAGGTTGACTACCCCATCTGATTACGGGCTACTTGTCCCACTGATGATCTAACAGGATGATGTTCCCTACATTAGATATACGCGTATTAGACTTCTTCTTCGGATAGTTGTGTCAAAAGTTTGCAATGTACGATTAAAAGTTGCACTGGTTGCGGAAAGTTTTAGAGACAAAATAGTGCTAAAAGCCCTAAGTAAAAGCAACCATGCAAAATTTCATTATCTTCAATTAAAGTTAATTTTATATTTCATTATATTACTCGTATAATGATCTGCATTAATTTAGCTAAAACTATCTCTTTCCTCTGTTGTAATAAGTTTTATGATATTTTACGTTGTGCATATATCCTGGTTCAATTCCTGACACATATCAAAAAAATAGTTTTAGGGCTATTCCACGAAAATGCCGCCGTCTTGTCCTGCACGTGACGCTCATTCCTTTCATTCAAAATAGTAATTTTAAGGGGTAATAAACTAAATTTTGCTGGTTAAGAAATTGCAAACCGTAGTGGAATTTCTTATGCAAAAAACTTTTTTCACTACCTTCTTAACTTACTATTTCTTTAATGCAAGATATGAGCATCACATGCGGGACAAAATGGTGGTGTTTTCGTGAAATCAACCTTTAGTTAAAAATCAAAATAAAATAGAGCCTTTGTCGATCGTCAGCTGCAGAAAATATGCATTCAGTGGCGAAAACAAAATTAAAATAGAAATTTCAACATTCTTTCCTGATAGTCAAGTATCATACACTGGCGGAAAAAAAAATCCCAACACCAAGAAAAAATTGTCGTAGAGTAATGAAATTTGGGTAATGCAATTGTCTAGTTAGCATGTTTAATTGATTAAATGTACAAGATCACTGGCTAATTTAAGCTCAAGAAAATGCTGTGCAAATGTGAAATTATGTTAATTTAATAGAGGGTATAACCTCCAGAATTTTGAAGGTAAGCCTGCAAGCGTACATGCATTATGTCATACAGGTACCGAATGTCACTTTGTGGTATGGACTTCCATGTTTGTTGCACTTGCTGTGTCAATACTAGGACCGTCATTGCTGACTGTGGATGATGCTCGAGGTGCCATCACATGATATCCCATACGTTATCAATTGGAGACAGACCTGGTGATTTTGCAGATCATGGTAACATGTCAGCACTCTGTAGAGCACATAGCGTTACAGCAGCGATGTGAAGGCTAGCGTTATCCAGTTGGAAAACGCCCCCTTGAATGCTACTCATGAAGGGCTGTACTACTGGTTAAATTAATAGACTAACGACAAATTTTCAGTCAGTGAGTTTGGGATAACCACAAGAATGCCCCTGCTGTCGTAGGAAATTGCTCCAGAGACCATAACTCCAGGTGTGAGTCCCGTGTGCCTAGGCCGTAGACCGCTTGGATGCAGGCGGTCCCCTGGCCTCCTTCTGACCAATATACAGCCACCACTGGCACTAATTCAGAATCTGTTTTCATCAAAAATTACAACAGATCCCCACTCCGACCTCCAGTGAGCTTTGTCGTGGCCCCACTGCCGTCGGAAAAGGCAATGGTTTGCAGTCAATGGAATACCGGCTACAGGATGCCTGAATCAGAGCTGTCCTTGAAGTAAACAGTTTCTTACCGTTCCTTGGGTCACGACGGCACCAACTGCAGCTCGAATGTCAGCCGCAGATGCAGTACGATGCGCCACAGCCGTACGCAAGATTCGGCGATCTTCCTTCTCAGTCGTGCCACGTGGCAGCTCGGAACTCGATCTTCTTGAGGTAGTACCATCCCTTGCCCATAGCTTCCAATAATCATGCATGGTGGAAACATTCCCACCCAAGTCTTTCTGCAATATCGCGAAATGAAAATTCACCTTCTTGTAGCCTATTTGTACGACCTCGTTTAAACTCGGTGAGCTGTTGATAATGGCTTCTTCGTCTTCTTAAAAGGTATTCCTGACTAACATGAACGCAATTCGTCCAATTTCACGGAAAAATAATACACACGAGCTTCACAACACGCTTTTAAAACAAGCCTTATTTGCATGTTCTGAGTGACGCCAGCTGCGCCACACTTATGCTCGGAACACGAAATTTCAATCGATGTCATCTTTCAGTTGTATAAACATGCCTACCAAATTTCGTTTATCTAACACAAGTCTTTCTTGGTGTTGGGATTTTTTTTTCCGCCAGTGTATTCTATACTAAAATTAAGTTTATAAGAGAAATAGACTAAGCAGTAACAGGAGGAATTTAAGTTCCGCGTGCTTCTTCTGACCGCCTTCGAGAAAGAACTCACCAGGAATCAGTTTGAAGGCTTAGAGATTTTATTTAGATTTCAACATAGCCTCAGACTGAGAAAAAGATTGCAGCTCACGAGTTTTAAATTATTTTGAAGTTCAGAAAAAAATCATAGTTTGCAGAAAAACTTGTTATTTCAATTGGTATCAAAACTTTAATCGCGAGAGCTTATTTCCACCCCTGAATTTGATGCAGAAGGCTAATTGTATTTTTATTTTGTAACTTTTTAGTGACAGTCCTGCAAAGATAAAACCGAGCTAAATGAGATCATTGGAAAATTTTGAACTATTTAGAAACTTATTTCGACCTCTAAGTTGATGTGAATTGTAAGTGAAGATATTTTACTTTCATACATTTTCAGCTTTATTTTTTATTTATGGTTATAACCGCTAAGGCAGACAAGGCAAAAATAACTCTCTTGACCTTAAGATCCCCCCCCCCTCCAAAAAAGAAAGCATTTGCCGCATTTAGTTAATCTTGTAAACTAAAATCTGTGAATCTTCGCAATTCTTCGTGATATATATGAGTCTAATTTAGCAAAAATAAAGCTCAGTTGCCCCAGTCCCTTAGAATACATTGGGGTCAAAAATAAATCAGCACCAGTCCTTTTTAAGTTCAATCATCATACAAAATTTTATCTGAATTCTCCCATTGCTTCTTAAATTATAGCAGTTGCGAAGAACGATAAAGAACATTCAACTGAACCACCTCTTTGATTATGATAGAGACAAAAATAAATGAGCAGATCACTTGACTCTTTTGGAATCTACTTACACACCAATCTTTGTTTGAATCTCCAAAATACTTCTTGTGATAGAACGGGAGTTGTAATCTTGACTGGCGAAATTATCAAAACTAAAATCCCAACAATGTCTCGTCAGATCAAAACCTTGCTAAAGCACAATCACTTCTATCGCACCTGCTGCGTACGTAACACAACGCAAGCGTAAAGCCTAGATAGAGCGTTGTTGTTTCTCATCCCACTTGGTAGACAGTAACATCTAGATCACACAAGTCTATGAATCAGTACGTTTTCAGGTTCTTCGAAACAGCAAATGGGTTGGAGTGTAGCTTAGTTACAAGTGTCAATAGTGACAGATCTACAATCATCTGGTTGGGCAAACCTTGAAACTGCCGCCATTGTACATCTAACTTCATTTTTTTATATCGAGCTTCAACGAATATGTGCACACATGTAGGGTGAATTTGCCGCCCGGGAAAATGGGTATTTTTTATCCAGCACTGTTTGTCACTCATTTCATTTTTTACCCTGTTAAGACATACATTTTTGAAAGGAACATTTTCGCCTAGTTGAAATAGAAGGCAGCAAATATGCATGAAAATACCTACTATTATTACTATTTTCGTTTGCTTTTGATAGAGTAGTTAAAGATTCCTTTACACCATCGTGACTGGGTGTGAAACTCCCAGACGGGTAACATTCAGAGTGGGGCTCAATCCCTATTCCCTTCCTCTTAGCTACGGTACTCTGAAGAAAACTACTTTTATAAAATGTTAGATGATACTAGTTTTTTAAAGAAAATACACACTGTAAAATTAAAAGCTAAAACTTTAAATAATGGAGAAAGAAACTCAGCGTAACTGTGAGGCAAGGATGTTTCTTGCTATTAAATATTATTAAATAGATAAACAGTAAATTTATTCGAAAAATAAAATTTTAAAAATCGAAAGAGTAACTTAAGTATTTTCTTGTTGACATTCTTGACGATAGATGCCGCCGTCCACACTATCATAATTGGTAACCGAGAGCTTGGAAGGATTTTATGCAACGAAAGCAAATCTCTCTCGAGCTTTAATACGTTACCGAAAATCTAAGAGAATTAACAATACATCATTTTAATTAGAATATATATATATATATATATATATATATATATATATATATATATATATATATATATATATATATATATATATATATATATATATATATATACAGAACATTTTACATTGTATAAATATACATGCGATAACATTAAAATAAAATAATTGGTTTTAACTTTTAATTTTTTCGAATTGTATTTTGAAAGCTGTTATGTTACCCGAAATCTGAACTGGTTTCCTGTATTAGTGGTAATATCTTCATGAAGTTAGTAAAATTTAAAAGAATATCATATAAAAACAGAAAAGTAGAAAAGTGAATACCGTAGCAAACAACTGATTAAAGTGAACTTGAAAGTAGGAAAAATTACGAAACAACTTAAATTTAAACCTTTTAAATCCAAAATAAGTACACTCAAAATGGAATGGGATACGTGCTTTTAACAAGTGAACTTATTAAGAAAAGAGATATCGATGGAAATGGAGTTTTGTACGAATGATTTATATTAGATAGCGTGGCATCGAAATATGTTTTGTCAAAGAAACTTTATGCCATTTGTTGACCGGTCTCAACAGTCTTTTAAACCATTTTGTTGCATTTAGTTTTACCTTAAGTAAGGGACAGTCTTCACTATGCACAGAATAGAAATATATAAGTAGTGCAGGCCTTCAGCATTGCTAATTTTTTCTTTGTGTTTACTTTTTTGAAAAAACTCCATGTTTCTCTTACTTCTCTCTACACTCTTTTTTCACCTTTCCTTCCTTTTATTAGTATTTTCGAATCCCTTTGGGCTGAAGAATGGTTGGGATGCTATAAAGAACCCAACCCCAAGTGAAGATATAGCTTGGAAAGCCAAATCTATCGTCTGTTGTCTATCTATTTTTCGCCCAACTTTTCAGATTATGAATACATGTACATTATAATCGCTTGTTTAGAATGTATCATGTATTAAAAAATATTATGAGACAGAATCAGATGATTTACCATTGTTTCCCATGCAGTTTTATCTCGCTGTTAAACGTAAACTTTGAGACTTTTACACAGATTATAAGGAAATCCATTTCTAATGAGAAAATTCATCGAACTCAGTTTTACAAACTAGAAATTCTAGAACCACAGTTATCAGTACTCAGATTATTTTGATTAGAAATTATCACGCAGTTTTCAGAACTACTGAAAACTCAGATCGATCAAAACAATTTTATAAAACACTTTCTCACTGAATAAAGTTTTCATTTACTTACATCTTGGAGAAATATTTGAAATAGTTTCGGATTCAACTAATAAATAAAATAATGGCACCTCTTTCTGACTGTAGATTCTTTATAGTTTCTTTATAAAGATTTAAATCCCGCCATTTAAATCCGAGGATTTAAATCCTCGTGATTAAAAATGCGTTATATATTTTTTATTTAGAATCAACGTTTCGATAGGTCATATATGAAATATATTGCAACAAAACACATTTTTCAATTTTGAAAAATGCATATCATTAATAACTTTCGAGAAAATTTTCGACTTTTGTGCATAACTATGAAGAAAATAACAAATAACAGTATATAACACGTAGAGTGGCAGCTCGTGACTTGAATTAAGGGGGTGCTGCAGCTCTCAAATTTTAAACATACAAAATTATAGCCAGAGATATAGTTAGGGTTTTCTTCAAAACACAAAAATTCTCCGTAACATTTTTAGAGAAGTAAAATATACAAAATGAATTCAGATTATAGCAGTGATCAATAGAAGTGTTTCCCATAGTCCAAAAAAATCCTTTTTTCGAAAGAGCATGGTCGAAAACAGAGGTGAATAACTTTTTTTTCTTAATTTTGACTAATTTTTTTCAAAGAAAAATGATCTCAAAAGACATTCAGTCGCTGTTCATTTTCGCTGCTTACACTAAAAAGTGGACAAAATGCTCCAAGTAAAGCCATTTTATAGACGAGCAGCAATTTTGCATCGGATTTTTCATTGTTGCAGAGCTAGGGTTACCAGACATCTAAAATGGCTGATCCGTGGTCCTGGCTTTGCACCAAACTTTCTTCATTTGGAACTTCTTGCAGGACCTTGCTTTGTTTTAAAAATCTGTCATTCAAAACAAAAATAGTTAAAAATGAATAATTTTTTAAATGTTGCTTATTACTGGCTGGGATAGTTTAATCTGGTATAGGGCGGCTTCTTGTTTAAACGGAAACTTTATCAGACAGAGTTGCGAAAAACTTAAGTTTTGAATTTCACTCACAGTCACAGAACCACTGCGGGTCACTGACATGGCCTCTCGTAGGGGCTGCATAAAACTTATTTTATGAGGTTTTATAATCGATGTGTAACACACGAAGCTATGGTCTCTGTTGAAACAACATATTTGAAAGTGGAAGCCTTTTCTATAGATCGCTTTCTCGAAAGGAACTGCTTCAAATGTACTCAAATCGACAACAAATCGTTGCGCGAGCACCCATTTGAAGCCAAATATGACACTGCAAAAAACACAGTGCTGCATTTTTAGCGCCATCTAGCTTCCTTGTAATAGTTAATAAATAATCGGAGAATCTCTCTCTTTAGAATTCTTCATGGTAAAAATAAATTATTTCTAGGAAGTATTAATAAATCAATATACGCATCATATGAGCACAAAAGCAGTTCTGCAGTGCCTATACACGAGCCGCCCCTGCATGTATGATTATCATTTAGGTGTATTTAAGAACGATGCATTTTTAATTTACATTTATTTTTTGATATAACTTTTGCTAACAGACAAGAATAGCGAAAGTTCAATCATGTAAAGTTCTTTACGGAAGAAGGTATTACTTGACAATAGTTACATTTTATTTGAAATGGTTACTCTGCTATACACAATCTTCATATTTTATCCAAATCAGCTTTTGCATAAGATTTCATTAAAAAAATGAATTCCTGCATTGCTTACTGTAGTATTTTTCCAAAAAGTATAAACTTTTATAATAACCTTCCTTTGTTTCTAGCTTAATTAGCTTGGTCATTAAACTTATCTGTAACGTTGAATAAATTGATTCTTAAGCAATTACCCTGATGTTATTCATTCACGTTCTTGAGGAACACGGGTAGAGAAATGAAAATATAACACATTCAATGCATCCAAGAAAGCGAGTGCCTTGCTTTCATAGAAAATACTTAAACATTGAAAAGGCTTCCTTTTTAAAGATCCATCAATAAAGATTTAGTTAAGGTTGCTTATCTTCATATGGTAGTTTGCATATGCATTCTTTGGCCTCCAATAAGTTGCGCAAAAAAAACTGATCCTATTCATGATGTATGCGTGGACTTTTTTTTTAGTTCATAGAAGTGAGTTTTTGTCGTCAGTGTAGAGCTTTTTAAAAATATTTTGTATGGCTTTTCTAAGGGTAAGGTATCTTAAATGAAACTGCCAATTGAAGTCATTTTATTGAAAATGGTTGTGTACTTGCATCATATTTTTTAAAAATTCAGGTATGGAATTTCGCGTTATTCTTTTCAGCCGGTGAACTTGTGAGACTTCAATTTGCGTCGGGTATAGCACTTTAAAATTTAATGTTGACTTTTTTTAGATTTTTGAGAATACTTTAAGTCAATAGTATAATATATCCCTCAATTTTTTGATTTGATTATTTCTTCATGGCATTGAATAAAAATGTCAAACAACAAAGTGATACATTTACAATCTCTTCATTTGACAGTAATTAAATGAACCTAGCTACGAATGAGGATCAGAAAATAAGTTTAAATGTAGGGAAAGAAGGCTATGATGATGAATCGGGAAAGTTGAATAATTTACAATTTCAGTAATACATTCTTTTATATAAACATCTGTCAAAGTATTTTCTGATTTTGAGGTAGTCTGTAACGAAGTACACTGAAAATGATGTCGGGATGGATTGTTTTTGCGAGTAGTAACCTGCAAGGTGAATTTTTTTTGCTTGTGAATGTAATGTTTAGACTCTATAACGCAAGTAATTACTCGACGGAACGTAACTCTTATTTCATATCTTATATGAATTATTTGTAAATAACAAACTCTAATGCTAAAAACACGTGTGGTGTAGAATGTTGACTATAGTCAATGGCACTGAAAATTAAACTCAAAATGAAAACCGCAGTATGGGGTAAGATCAGGACCGTCATTTCAATTTTTTCCAGGGGGGGGGTGGCAAAGAGTGTATTCACAATGTAAATTTGCCAAAAAATGGGAAAACCACGCCTACTTACATGTAAATACATTGATTTTCCAAAGTCAGGGATGGGAGGGCAATTGACCCCTGAAAGACGAAATGATGGGCCTGGGTAAGATGGTGATTGAATTGCTCGTTTATTTTCTGATTCGTCAAGTGTTTGAGTACCTATTCTATTTAAATAAAACTCTAGACATCAAGGCTTATGCAAATTAGGAATTTCAAACTTCGTATACTACTGATACACTGAAGAAAAGGACAATGAAACAAAGAAGGAAGTCTTTCATGTCACATTTAAGATTTTGTTTCATTATCAACAGTGTATTTTATTTTTTTTTCATACTTCACTTTTAGATTTTTTTCTTCCACTGTTTATTACAAAACTAATGTCAGTAAACAAAAATCTGTTTCAGTCAAAAACGACAAAAAGTCAAACTTAAAAAAAGCACTGCACAAAATTTTGTGTGACCTTACTCCATAAGTAGGGTATGACTTCTTACTATTTTTGAATAGTAGATAAATGTGCGGCAAAGTAAAACAGCTAAGATAACATACATGTTTCAAAATCAGTTCAATTTAAAATTATTTTTATCAATTTAAAATTTGTTTTGAAAATCACTGTACATAAAGAAAGAGTAATGTATTTTATGATACAACTTGCGTTGAGATAATATTTTTCATTTTTGAGTTATTTTTTCGCCTTCAAAAAAAAAAAAAAAAAAGGTGGAATTTTTTAACCTCACAAAACCATGGAGCAAAGTGAAAAATAACATTGTGTAATTAAACATTTTCTATTGGATGAGTAAAATAAACGAATAAATGACTTATTAATGAAAAAATAAACGAATAAATAAATAAACAAATAAATGAAGTAATTAGTATATGAGAAGTGAGTGAATAAAATAGTGAATGAATAAGAAAAATAAGTGAATAAATGAATAATAAAGTGAATTAATAAGTATAAAAATAATGTGATTTAGTAAGTAACTGAAGAAATACGTACGTGATTTAATAAATAAATGCATAAGCAAACGAAATCAACTATTTCATTTTGCCCCATCCACTTTGCCCTGCGTGCACTCGACAAATTACATGGAACATTTTAAACCAAAACATGCCTTATATAAATTAAATAAGGACTATACTGGACATCAGTAGATCTCAATTAATAGTTAACCCATATTGGACCGCTGTCCTATAAACAGGACAGCTGAAATAAATAGTTGTAAATGACAAATAACACGACTGATTTATTTAAACTTTGAGGGAAATCATTTTTGATGAACATGTGCATAATATGCAACCAAAAATTTGACAATTAAAATAAATTTAAGTTGAAAAATAAATTTTAAAAATATGACTTAAAAACATGATTTTTTTAATAATTAATTTAAAATTAAACATTTAGTTTAAAAATGAATGCATGGAATTATTTTTAGAGTAAAAAGATAGTGCTATTGATATGAATAAAAATATACAAGAAAATTGTTATAATTTATAGATTTATATAGCGAATTATGCAGGTGTCCTAAAAACAGGACAACAGTCCAATACCTACCCTTATTTTCAACTGATTCAAATTCCAACATCGAATGTTGCTCCTAGCACTGTTGAGTGGTTATATTTAAAAAAAGGGTGTCATCTCGATTTACAAAGTGCACGATGGCAGCATTTCTGCTTTTTCTGATACTATTTTATTTTCAAAGATCTGATAAGGAAGGGTAATAAATTGAAAAAAAAAAAAAAAACATAGTGGCGAACCAAATAAACGTTTGCAACTAAAAAAAAAAAAAGAAAGAAATCTCCACCACAAAAGATAACAAACAAGGTCATGTGTGTGGAGTTTACCAGTGTAAGGGTTGTCGATTGATTGACTGGCTTCCCCCATGGTATTATTTTGTACATCTAAAGATTTGCATTCCTGGACATGAGACTTTGCACATGTACACCTGTTCTCTTTGGGGGGAACCATTCTAATTTTCAGAATTCCTCTTAGATTGGAGTGTATCATTTGCTGTTTAGGCAGGGCCGTCATTTCAGCAGGGACGTCATTTCAAGTTTTTCCAGGGGGCAAAGGGTAAAAACACAAGACAATTTCACCAGAAAACAACAAAAACCACGCCCACTTATATGTAAATACATTGATTTCTCAAAGTCAGGGGGGAGGGAATTGACCCCCCTGCCCCCTAAATGACGGGCCTGCAGTTCAGATTTTTCTAGGGGGGGCCAGGGCCGTCATTTGAATTTTTCTGGGGGGGGGGGGCAAAGGGTCATAACACAATGCAATTTCATCGAAAAACATAAACCACGCCCACTTATATGTAAATACATTGATATCTCAAAGCCCGGGGGGGGGGCAATTGACCCCCCCCCCTAAATGACGGGCCAGAGGGGGCGTCAAAGGGTAAAAAAACTGCAATTTCATCGGAAAACTACAAAAAATAAGCCCACTTATACGTAAATGCATTCTTAAAGCCAAGGGGGGGGGGGATAATTGGCATTCTCTGACCCTCCTAAATGAGGGGCCTGTGTTTAGGTCTCTTTATATGCCAAAAATGCAATGTTGGACTTTGTTTGGACTGCTTTCCAAAGTTTCACTCTTAATTTTTTTTCTAGGACAGTAAGTTAAAATTTTGAAATTTAGGTAGCGCATTGGACCGTTGTCCTATTTATAGGACAGCCTGTATTTAAAAAACTAAAAAAGATAATTTAAAAATTTTTGTTTTATATGTCTAAGCACCTCCTAGTAATAACATAAATGCAATTTTAAGTTTTTTTGATGACGCGTTCTATAAGTGGTCCAATATGGGTTAAAATGATACTTACAAAAATTTTATCATTTTACAATAACTAGAAATATTTCTGAAAAATCACAATTATTATAACAAAGGCATCATTGAAAATGACTCGTACAATTTTTTTCGCCGATCTTTGGAGCTATTTCTTTTTTGACAGGAATCAACTATATGTCTAAGAATTTAGTTAAAATATTGCTAGATAGTTGGCGCAGCAACTGAAAATACTTTACCATTTCACTTTGTCCCACATTTAGCTACTTCTGACGTCTCAATATTTTTAAACAGTTAAATTAATATATTTAAGAGCAAAGCCCTTATCTAAATGGCAAAAATGTTAATTCAGAGCTCAGAATTGCATAGGCTGCAAACCGGTGAGTTCTTCAGTCCTATTTAAAAACAACGTCATGAGAGCAATCGTGTTAGGTTGAAAGCCAAAAAATGGCAAGAGCAGAACTTTGTTCCCAGGCCTTTTCCTCGGTTGCCTATGGTCAGCCTATTGTTGAACTACAAAATTTGAATTTATTCGCAAATTCCAATTTGATGAAAATTACAGTGAACTTTCACTTATACACCCCCTCATTTATGCGCCTTTTTCACTTATATGACAATTTTGAATGGTCCCAGCACATTCTATAGCAAAATAACGATAGTATCATTCGTTTATACGTCGCTCTAAAGATAAATATTTCACTAATGCGCCGAATTTTCAGTAAAATGTCAAAAATATTATTTACTTTCTTTAAAAAATAAGCATTTTTCTTCACTTTCCTCTTTAATTTTTTGCCTTTACTCCTCATGGAAAGCATTTTTTCTGCATGAACTAGAATTCGGAGAGGGACAATTACCTATTACGGATCGTTTTAAATGGAACATTTTGTAGTTAGGTATACTACAATTTTTGTTTTCTCATTATCATTGTAGTTACATTACAGTAATTGTCAAACCGTAGTAATATGTCCCTTTTCTATAGAAACATTCTAATTCATTCTCTCATTAGAGCCTATGCTGCATTTTAGTCCTTTAAATAGGCTTGTTCACTTATACGTCTCTCTCACTTATGCTCCTTTTTCTGTTGGTCTCTTGGGCCGGCGCATAAGTGAGAGTTCACTGAGGTGCTAAAGGAACGTCAACATATAGTTCGATTTCGGTTAAACAGCGGATCCTTTATTGCTAGGGTGTAATCAGCTCATTCATTGCCATCAACTCTATAATGGGAGGAAACCTACTGTAAAGCTACAAAACCAGTGTATTTAAAAGAGTTACATTCAAAATGATGCTTAGACTAACAAATTTTATTTTTAGAGATGGTTTCAAATGTGGATTTGGAGTCAGGAAGGATAACTAAGCTACTGAGTTTTTATTTGATGTTAAAAATCAACGTAAATAAAGTACAAATATGGTAGAAAGTAAAGCAAATAGCTATTTCAAGGCTACAATGGAGCCCCTTCCTCAGTACAAGAAGCTCAGCAAACAACATGAAAGCTGTAAGAGAACTGAGCGCGAAGCACGTGGGCCCGGTATTTATAACAAATGGGCCAGTGCGCTTGAACTCACGACAGGAGCGGGAAAACACCGACCAATCAGCGATCAGCGAAACAGCCAGGAGAGCGAAGAAATGGGGAAGACAGCAAAGGAAAGTAGGGGAAAAGAAAAAGCGCGGGAGAAAAAACACTAGAAGACGAAATTATAAAAATTGCTTCCAGATGTCAGGGAAAATGGAACACTGGAAAAATCATTCACCAGAGAATGGGAATTTTTCCAAGTATAGTAAGCTTCTCAAAAATCGAGGTCATAAACTGACGAACATTTACAAATAATTCTAGCTGAAGAAAAATCAAAGCAGTGACCAGAAGTCCAACAATGCTGAGCAATGGAAGAGCGTGCTAGTTTTTTATGTTTAACATAATTTTCATGCTCTTTCAGGCGGTGCTTAAGAGTCCGCTTAGTCTGGCCTACATATCTAAGTCCACATTTGGAAAAGATGCTATAAATGCCCCAGTTGCTTTGGCAATCAATGGGATTTTGAAAAAGTTTGGTTTCGATATTTCTTTCTCTCCTGTGAACAAAATCAAGTTTACAAACTTGAAGCATTCCATTGATTGCCAAAGCAACTGGGCATTTATAGCATCTTTTGCAAATGTGGACTTAGCTATGTAGGCCAGACTAAGCGGCCTATTAAGCACCGCCTGAAAGAGCATGAAAATTAGGTTAAACATAAAGAACTAGCACGCTCTTCCATTGCTCAGCATTGTTGGACTTCTGGTCACTGCTTTGATTTTTCTTCGGCTAGAATTATTTGTAAATGTTCGTCAGTTTATGACCTCGATTTTTGGGAAGCTTACTATAGTTGGAAAAATTCCCATTCTCTGGTGAATGATTTTTCCAGTGTTCCATTTTTCCCTGACATCTGGAAGCAATTTTTATAATTTCGTCTTCTAGTGTTTTTTCTCCCGCGCTTTTTCTTTTCCCCTACTTTCCTTTGCTGTCTTCCCCATTTTTTCGCTTTCCTGGCTGTTTCGCTGATCGCTGATTGGTCGGTGTTTTCCCGCTCCTGTCGTGAGTTCAAGCGCACTGGCACATTTGTTATAAATACTGGGCCCACGTGCTTCGCGCTCAGTTCTCTTACAGCTTTCATGTTGTTTGCTGAGCTTCTTGCACTGAGGAAGGGGCTCCATTGTAGCCTTGAAATAGCTATTTGCTTTACTTTCTACCTTATTTGTGCTTTATTTAAGTTGATTTTTAACTTCAAATATAGTTCAGCACAAAGCTTTTTTGATCATTTTTCATTTACTGAGTTTTTGTTTCTGGCATACAAATTTGTTTCTCAAGGCAGTATAAATTGCCACTGATTCTCCATCAGAGCTTGTAGAATCCCTGCCAACAACGTTATGGAAAGCAAACTGTTCAGAAAAAACTCCGTCACCCACCATGGTCAATACACTTCTAGAACATAAAGCCATCAGTGTAGACATGATCGCGGCATCGGCAGAATATCTATTTTTAATAGCAGCATGTGTAACAGCACGAATTTGTGTTACATTCGTCTATATTTCGTTTGTCAATCCACATGTTTAGATCAAGTTACAAATGTATATCACAGAAATCCATGTAGCTCCAGGGACCGATTAACAACTCGGCTTCTCGGATAATTTTGATATTCTCTGCCATAATATAATTAAGTTGGTTAAAACCATGTTTAGTTTTATAATCAAATAAGTTAGTATAATTACATTATTTGATTTATGGGGACTATAAGGCATGCATTTTGCACTATTAGTACGGCATTCTAATCAACTGAACCAATGTGCCTCTATTTCGGAATGCAATATTTAAAGGTAAAAATAATTTTGCATTTTTTTAGATGCCGTCTGTTGGGGAAGATTGACCCTATGAGGGTAACATTGGCCCAAAGTTAGAAAAAGTTTTGTTGTCCTGTATTGTAATCATAATGATGAGTTATCGGCCTAGATAATGCCTTACTGGATAGGTAGCACCACTGGCTTGACTGTTCATGAAGTGGAGGTTATTTCTATATTTCATATTCACTCTAGTACTGCTCCATCTTCACTTTGAGAAAGTGGTAAAATTTGTTGTCTCTCAACTTTTACTTGTGAACGCTAATTCTTGAAGAGCTACTTGTAGGTAAGTGTATAACGATATCATATATTCAATTGTTTCAAGTATTTTTGGTGTAATAATGCTGTTACCTTTGTTATTTACAAAATAATTAAATTTTATTATTTCATGACGACTTTGGCCCAGAGTTGGGGTAACTTTGGCCCAAGATGGTGGCTGGGCCAAATGTACCCTAAGGTACATTATTTTCGATATAAAACGTGATTGGTACCCATATTATAAGCAGATTGTTTAACAAAACCACTTAAAATATTTTTATTATTATTTTAAGCACTAGTTTTTGGATTTTTTTTGCAGGAAAAATGCCGAGAAATCGGATAAAACCTCTTGGTACAAGAAATTACGCCAATTGCAAACCAGAAGTGTTAGAGGAGTGTTTAGAGGCTATTAAGTCTGGTGCCTTAACCCAAAGAGCTGCAGAAAAAAATGTATAATATACCTAGGTCTACAATAAAAAACAAACTTAAAGGGATTCATTCAAAAATTGTAGGACGTGCAAGAATCTTTAGTGATGAATAGGAGCATGTTTTCGAACATTTAATAAAAATGGCAGACTATGGATTCCCTGTGATTGAATTGGAATTATATTTTTATACAATACAATATTTTTCCCTAAAATGAAGTTTGTTTCATTTATTCTTATTTATCCTCATTTCATGGATATTTTTGAATTAAAAGCAGGCAAAACAACAAACTAATATGTCTGGTGATAATTTTATCTTGTCTAACTTTAGCCCAACCTATACTGATCACAGGTTTTATATTGTTTAAAAGTATGGGACAAAGTTTCCCCAATTTAAGGCAACTTTGGCCAAAACATTAAAAAAATGCAGTATAATATTGCAAAATGATTGAGAGGTCTCAATATGGTTTTAATTTAATGATACAAGTTTTATTCACACAGTAAGATGTATTGAAAATTAATATAATCAATGTCAAAAGACATATCGCTGATAAAACTATTACAAATCTTTAGATTTGGGCCAATGTTACCCCAGCTGACGGTGTCCTTTTAGACATTGTATAAAAATGTTGTTGAAACGAAACAAAGAGTCTATATCATTGTTCTGTGTTTATTTTAATAGTAAACTATTGCAAGCTCTTAGCGTAATGACATTGAGATTTATTATTATTTCGATTGATTCTGTCTCCCGAATGTTTCTCTTTGTTACTCTCAGCAACTGAATATTAAAAGATAATAATTACTAAATTATGAATGATGTTTTTTAAGTATTACAATGGAATAAGGATGTTTTTTTTATAACAAATAGTTAATTTCGTTCTGTATGATAGCTCACTGAATGGTAATATCTTCTTATTTGCTAAGATAAGGTCTTTACATAGAAGAAGATAATTAACTATTTACATTGTTAGAGAAATTATTTATTCATAAAAACAGCTCATAGATAGTCGAAATAATGAGCGAAATTACCACAGAAAATTTATTATATATGTGGAAAATATCATTTATTCAATAATTTGATTACCAAATATTCAAGTCCCTCTCCAGAGTATTAATGATATGTAAATATAATGTAATACGCTCTCATCATTGTGGGTTTTTAAGGTTTTGAAATAAGAAAATATACGCGGTAAAATAACGATGTCTTTAAATGAGAAACACCATTGTTCTGATTTTTTAAGAAAAATAACTTTCATTTCAGTGTCATATTTTTGGTCAGTACAACTATTTAAGAACTATTTTGTTGCATTATGTTATCTGCAATTGCAACTAAAGAAAGAATATAGTTGTTAGTAAAATTTACGTCTTTATTACGGAGCTGTAATAAATAGCAGAGATGAGAAATTTTTATAATGCTTGTAAAAAGTTTGCAACACTAATACGTAAATTTTTTTTATGACTTCATATATACCACAATTTTTTATAGGAAGAGTGATTCTAAAGCATTATTATATGGGTGCGTAAAAGTACTTATTTACTATAAAAACATTTTATCAAAAACTTTATAAATGATTTTATCATCAAACAGTTTTTAACTTTTTAATTCTATCAATCTAATCCGGTAAAAAATTTTCCATGAAATTTAAATAAAATTTTACATTCCACGCTATGATGTTAGCGTATAAATACAATGTATAAAACATGTAGTGGCAGCAAGAAGAAATGATAAAAGCCAGAGCAGAAACAATTTATTACTCAACGAAAAAAATCGATTTAAAGATCTATGAAACTCGTGTCTTTTTTTTAAATCTTAAAGTCACTACATGTTTTGTTCTAGCTGACTTTTAACATTTTTTCACACGTTAAACTATCCTAAAAACAAGAGAACAGTTTTAGGAAGCTAAGCAAAAAACAAAAAACTGACAAGCCGATACTTCGGTATTGATTACTTATCAAGCGTTCAAGTGTATTTATCGACAAAGAAACCGTCATTGTCAGTGTTTCACTTTTTGAAGTAAAATTTCCACCAGTTTGGTTTAGCAAATTTGGTGGGAAATGTGTACGTTCTGCTCTGTATCGCGTAAAATAAGAGTTAATAGTTTGTAATAGTGTATTTCTCAAACGAGTAAAATGAGTGTTCTCATAAAAATGAGTTATGATTCTAATCAACCTAGAATTAGAAGAAATGTGTAATATACGAAGGCTGTTAGGAAAGTATAAACCTAATTTTTTTGTATGGAAACCTTATAGATATAAATCAATGCTCGCTTGTACGAGCTGACATTGAATCTTTCTGCGCATGAAACTTTTTGTACGATTTTTTCCCAGTCTGTCAGTAGCGTCAATGGCTATCAAACTTTTAATGGCGTAAAGTAAGCCTTCGCCGGATCTTTTAATTTTAAGTAAAATAAAGAAAGAACCGAAGCAGTACTAACCTTTCAATTGCGTCCCCAGGTTGGGGGAACATGCAGATGTTGCAAGGGGCCATATCAGGAGAATAAGATGGCTATATTAGTGGATTACATGACAGGTGTTTTGCCAAAAACGTCGAAATCAACAAATGTGTTGAGAAATTGTCACCGGAAAACGTTTTCATCTCTCGAATAGTTTCCGTCTAGTTTCTAGAAAAAATAAAATAAATATTGCAATTGCGTCAAAAGTTCCGTCATTTTCTTTGATACTACAAAATCAAAAAGGATCCTTCCACACTTGCTCAGTTCAACTTTGATTGCCAGCAACTGGCGCGGTTGACATTTGAAGAACAGTTCCCGCATGTACACGTATGAGTTTGATTGCTTGATTCATATTCATCAGGTTTATAAACAACAAAAATGAAAAAAAAAAGTTGGATGCTTTCTAACATCCCTCGTATCAATCATTAAAATATGTATAAAATAAGTGGAAATTCTAATCAACGAGTAACATTTGTACATTCGAATTATAATATTGTGCTGCCTCAGTTTAACTACATGTTAAAAAGTACAGCTGAGCTCGTGAACTAATTACGAAGTCATTGTACACGGAAAATAGAACCAGAACACTCCTTTTGATCAATATAGACTTAGTACACTCTTATAATATAATATTATTTATAATACTATATTTTATTTTTCACTGCCATTGACGTATCGGGTTCCATTTTTAATACGAGCATGATTGCATTTACGATGATGTCTCAAGTCACAAAGGCAAAACAACATAGTTGACAGTACTTCCAATGGCGTAACACTAGTCTTGAGAGCTGTACAAAACAGAATTTGAAAGTTTAGTATCCAAAGTTAAGAACTTTAAAGCTAATTTCAAACAGTCTTTTTAAAATTGTATGCAATTGAAAGTTTGAAGTTTTTCCTGGATGGCAATCTAGAGAAACGGTTCAATCGCCAAGTCTTCGTTTCCTCGTTCAAAATGTTTCTATAGGTCAGTGAATACACCAATATAAAGCGCGTAATTGGTACATGAACATACATTTTTCTTTAGCAACGACGGATTTAAAACAAATTTTTCATATGAATTCCAAATATAATTTTAGAAAATGCTACGAAACAAAGTACGTTTGGTTTACTTAGAAATTATAAGTTATAATTTCTAAGGCTTACTTTCAGCATTTAAATACAATCAAGCCAGCTTAATGGAATAGCCATTTTGACACGAAAAAATGTTCTAATAAGCGAGACATTTCATTATCCAGGATCTAAAAAATTCATTACATCGGTTTGGTACATTGAAAAAGTATTACATTAAGCGGGATATTCTTTTAACCGATGTTCTAATAACCGGGATTGACTGTATTACAAAAAAGGCTTTCGAAATCTCCTATCTGCAATTACAGTGATTAAGATACGATGGCATTCAAAAATTAATTTATTAGCTCCTGACAAACTTTATTACTCACAGAAGCGTACTTTAAAAGGAATTTTCATAAAGCAATAAAAAACAGATGAGATTTTATTTTCTTTAAAAAAAAATGTGAGAATAACTCACAATCTTATCAGATGTGAAAGAAGTTTCAGATTTTTCTCAAATAAAATAAGCTAAAAAATTTTCTTTTTCCATAATTACTTCTTATCTTCTTTTATATATCTTCCGGGTAAATGAGTGTTTTGACCGGCTGATGAATTTTCTTTGAATTAAAGCCTTGAAATATAGTTTGAGAAAAGTTCACACGAGAAAGTCAATACGTTTCTACCTTAAACCACGCCTTTCTTAATCAGTTTTTGGATCTTTTCATAGGAGAAAAGGCTCGAAAGCTTTTTTTTTTTTGTACTTTTCTTTTAGTGGCTTTTTTTTCTGGAACTTTTTTGCCTTAGGCAAACTAAGACTTTCAATGTGATATACCGTTGGTATGAGATGTTTTTACTTCTGTGATAGGAATACTTTGAATAAATCAATTTTACATTCACAGAAAAGATTTTTCATTTGAAATAATACCAATGGGAAAATAATACGAAATTGCTTTAATCCTGTGGAAAAGTTAAATGTTTTCATCACTCTGCAAAATCCAAGAAGTAACATTGTTATAAATGATTGATCACTTGAAAATTTGTTTCCAAGAAACCTATCAAGTATAGCGTACAATAGTATGAAATGCATTTCAGTGAAAATAATTTTTCTCGATTGCAAAATGTACGAAATCTATTGTAAGTTGTATAAAAGCGATTACAAAAGTTCAAAATTATTGCTTTAATTACGCAATCTGAACGATTTGTCGATTATGGTAAGCACACAATTTGAACTACAAGAAATTTATCGCAATTTAATCTCCAAGTACACTTTCAAACATATTTCAAAATTGCAGCAAAAAAAGTGCTAAAAGCTACAAATTGGTATTTCTTAGTTTTTACACATTTTAGAATATTTTATTATTTTAAGAAACAAAACATCCACTGCTTAGCATCTTCAAAAAAAAAAGCTAGCGACATTTTTGCCCCACCCCTTCCCTCACAAAAAATCCCTCTCAACTGAAGACTGACAATGACACAACTTCAAAAGAATGCATGAATTGAGCTGTGTGACATCTGGGAACCTTCCATGGGGCTCCTAATTATATTACCAGTATTAATATTAGGCCTTATAGCAGCGTCGATATTCGAGCGGGGGAACAAATCCCCTGGAGGGATCGAGTATCCCACTCTCCTTTACTTATACGGAGCGAAAGAAACTGCTATAGTAAGAATTTAGCAATAAATTATATCTTAAAAGTTCTTACTTTAAAAACTAAAATAAATTTTTACTTATAAAAAAGTCTAATCGCTCTCGATGGGCAATGACACCCAAGTACTTCCCTAGTGTTGATAGACGCGAAAACATTGGGACACGACAACAGCAACTGAATAAGAGTTAATTTGGAAAGAAAACTGAACTATTTTAGCAAAGTTGATTTTTTTTTGATATAAATCCTTCAAACTAATAATGACCGACAACCTTGTCTAGTGGTCAGGGAAGTCTGACCCGTAGGGAGAGGTTTTGCTTTCGAATCCCGGCTTGGACATGGATGTCCTTTCTCTCTCCTGTCCTTTTTCTTTCTTTGTAAGAATGGTGGTTGTGCTGTGAATAGTTGCCTACCCCACAAATGTGTGTACTGTGGAATTCAGACTTATTTATATATATATATATATATACAGGGTTGTCCAAATTAAACTTCCCCAACTCAGAGGTCTGTGCAGAACGCTGTATGGGTCAGAGTGTGATGAAATTTTGAAAACAGACACTTCAGACCATGCGCTCGAGATTAATTAATGGAAAAAGATAGTACAAAAAGTTGCCGATAGGTGGCGATGCAGAGTGGTGGTGCACCATCCTGCATAAATATCGTGGCCTGGTGAAAAAGTTTCACAAACACTGCTTGCGTAGTGACTGCTTTCCTCTTTTTCTGTAAATCACGTTGCTGTAACACGCAAATTATTAGCGTTACAGCGCCACCTATCGGCAACTCTTTATACTATTTTTTTTCTTTAATAAACCTCGAGCGCATGGTCTGAAGTATGTGTTTTCAAAATTTTATCACATTATGACCCATACAACGTCTTGCACAAGCCTCTGAGTAGGGGAAGTTTAATTTGGACAACCCTGTATATAACACCAAATTACAGTGCACACAAAGTTGGAAAAGTGAAGCTGTTCACCCCAAATTGCCAGCCTAGTTATCAAAAGACATCAAACTAATAATGATATTTTCAGAATTTGCTAAGCTGAAATAAATATCTTTTTCGCTTGGAACATAGAGCACTGTTTCAGTTCTATCTTCATTTTAGCTAAGTATTTTGTTAAAGTGTGAAGTATTTCCAGATGCTACTTATATAATCTCTTGATAGCAACCAACATTAGCTGAAGCCTAAAAAGAGCCGAAAAACTCCTAAAGTGAGCAATTTTTAATTTCTTAGTTTATTGTTATACGGGAGGAAAAGTTTGTGTGAGTCGAAATTAATGCAAATAAAATTTTGGCGCAGTTTCACGTCGTCGTAGAAGCTAAATAACTTTAATACTTCCGTTTTTTGGCTTAAGAGATATTTTTACTTTTTTTTACACAAACGAGGCTCAAAATTTATTGCGTATGACAAAGTATTGAAACATTTTGAAACTTCCAGAAAATTATCTCTTATCGGTTTTAGTTTTATTTCATCCATCTATATATACTATTCATCCGGCTGAAAAGCCGGAAAAAACTCGAAAAACTAGATAACAACTGCATCACCAACCCTTTTTCGATTACGTGACGTAAGAAAAATATCGAGTTTCTTTGAAAATCAGGAAGGCATGAAATTTCGTCTATAGACAGGAGAACTTTACTAATGTAACAAGGAACGAGGAAAAAAGTAAAATTTAGACAGAACTAAATTGTTTTCTGAAGAAACTTTGGGAAAAATCACTAACATATACAGAGGGGACATAAAACTTTATAGCAACGTTTCACATTTAGAATTTATTCTTCTTTGTTCTTTTGTAATATATATTCGACATTAGGAATAAAACTAGGGATCAGCACAAGGCTATAAGAGAGAGGGAGAAAAAATAAAACAACTATGCCAATGAGCCCAATAAATTTGAAGCAAAGTCAAGAGAAATTTATTTTGGTACACATATGAAATCTCGGTCACTGAGCACGTTCAACAAAATAGCAAACAAATTTCGGCAGCAAGACAACGGTTCTTTGCCTTCAAGGGGACCTCGTTCAATAAGAATATATTATTCTTAGATCACAAATGTCGATTTAGCAGATATTGAAAACTGAAGTGGGTAGAAATATTCAATATTTAGACCCTTTTTCTAATGCTTAAGAATATCTATAGCAAATGTATATTAATGTCACTTAAATTAAATCTGAAAAACGTAACTAATATTTTTATTTTATCCCCTTAAAACACGTTTTTTTGGAGGGGAGAGGGAGAGATTATGGCAAAAAATGTTCAATTTTTTGGCAGAGAATGAATATATATATATAGTGTTAGATATTTTTGCGATTCTAGTTATGAGAGCGGATTGGGACTAGAAGTTGGGCTTGGGTCAGAAAAAATATGGTATAAATATAGTGTAAACGATTTCACTTCATGTTTATTTCGTTATTAATGTTTCAAAATATTAAAAACGAGGTATATCAAATTGTCATACTTTTCATAAGCATGAAGCATAGCTAAAAATTTCTGTTTTTCAATAAAAATTAATAGATTGCCTTCCCACACCAAAGAACCTATTTACCCCCCGAAAAAGTGGTTTTCACAAATAAAAAAATACTGCATGGTTGTGCCATCGATAATAGATGTGTTCAGTAATAATCTAGTCATATCTATTTCTAGTAGAGTGGAACTCAGACGTGCACTATAAATAAAATAACACCACATACAAGAACGTCCGTGTCAGACACAGGAAAATTGCTTTAAGTGGTTAAAATATTTTTGAATTTTTACACTTTTAAGGTTTAATGAGAACTTTGCTCATGTTTTGTAATCAGATATGCTTGTATTCAATTTATTAATAAGTTCAAGCATTCGCACAGTAAAATACATTAACTTGCAGAGAAAAAATATGGTAATAAGTAAATTATTTTTCCTCTATAAAATATTATAATGAAATGCATTTCGAGAAAATCAACAAATCACTTTTATAAACAGGCGACTTAGTAACTGAATGCTTGGTGTATGAATATATTCAAAGTGGGGTAAGCATGAACAACGGAGATGAAATATAACAAGAGTGTTTCAAACAACGGCGAATCTCTGTTGAAACATAAAAGCATAAATGCGAATCAAAATGAGTCAAATAATTGAAGCAAAATTTTCTCAATTCTAAAGCATATTCCGAAAAAATATTTTTCATACATTGTCCTTCTAATACGAACTAATAATTGGTACATGATGAAAGATATGCGCCATTGTTTGAAAATATATTGTTTTTGTCATAAGTTAAACTGCAATGTTGTTTTTTTTTTCTGTCTTTTTTATCCATTAACGGTTGGTATATTACAGAATACAAGAGCATTTGTTTGAGAATATACTCTGAGAACAGTAGCACAATATGATTTTTCATTTTTATACACATGAGCATTTGTTTGGAGACGCATTGTGATTCGGAAGAATTGAGTTATCATGCTAGTTTTAATTTTTGATGGTACTTTTTGATGGTTCTACCGGATGAAAAAAAAAAGTCTTTTCAAAATCACAGCTTCAGACATAAAATTTTTAATAATGTGAACCAAAATAAGAAGTATACTCTTAAAATTTACAGTCATCTATTTGTAGGATTGGTGACTTTGAAATTTCCCAAAATGTTTGTCAAAAGAGTTAGAGAATTAGTTGGAAAATAAAGCCAACTTGATGACTTTTAAAATAAAAAGTTTTTATTGTATAAAAAAAAAAAAAAAGAACACAGCTTTACATTCCAGCTAAAACGTCACAGAAATTTAGCTAAACTATACACCGTAATGGATATGTAGACTTAACTATAACTATCTAAAAGCTTTTTCTCGTGTTTTGGGGCTGCATGAAATTCTTTATTAATACAAAATACTCAAGTTTCAGTAAAGCTTACCCCATTGCGCTAAAAAAAACGTTTTGTGAGTATGTAGAAAGTGTGGTTTGCATCCCAGAGACACGTGCAAAGACATTTGGTAAATGTGCGCTTAAATTAAACGTTTTATTTACTATTAATAGCACCGCTTGATTTTCACACCTTCGCAATTTATGTACACCACTCAAAACAAAATGACTCCTTTCAAGTTAAATTTCACTCTAATAGGAAAAGATTTAACTTGTGCTAGCTCCCTTTCCTAAGGTCCATGAGGCTTGGATACGTGTGGCATCCCTATCAGGGAGTGTGGTACGTGACCTCCCACTTAATTGTAGAATTCGATTGGACTTGGCCATTCCAAAAAAGCCGGGCTATAAAGATCCGCCAGAGCGCCGGGAGAAAAACCGCCGAAACTTGGTTAATTGGTTTGTTACATATAATCGAATAAGTTAGGCGCATTTTGAAGGAAAAGTTTTGGCCATTGTTTAAAGGAGTGCAGCTGTGAATACGTAATAATGGCGGGATAAATGGCGTGAAAACGATTCCAGGGAAAAGGTTTCATGGAGGCATGTAATATAATTTGGTGAATCGAAAAAATATACATAAGTTTATGTTAATTTATTTTTTTCTTTGACTTTAATTAAAACGTATAATATATTGCGAGACTTTTCTTTAAAAGATTGAAAATTGTTTTAAGTTTTTTTTTTCTTCTGAGAAAGTACATTTCAAATGATTTTACTTTGCTGGATTTTCTTTTTTTTTAAAGACATTGCTAAACATGGTTAGAGTTATATTTTTTGTATTACTGAAACCAAATTACTTCAAAACGCCTCATTACTGTAAAGCTTTAATTTAATTGAAAAAAGTAAGGTTTTAAATTATCTTGGTAAAATGATTCCAAATGCGTGCAATATTTTCAAATTTTTTACTGCTGAAAAATATAAATTTAGTTTAAAGAGCAGTTAACATTTTATATACCACATAAATATTTCATAATATATCAAACTACTGTTGGGAAAAAAGAGTGTTTAGTCAAAAGTGTCGATAAAATTTTGTCGAAATAATATTTCAATGGCAACTTTTAAATGTAGAGGAGCGTATTGATGCCGTCTGCCCATCATTGGGTCATTGATAAAATAGTACAAATAGATTACAGTATACAAAATAAGTGATTACGTGATTTTAAAAAGTATGGTGTTACCCAAAGAATCAGTATACAGACAGAACTAGTGAAATCATGCATTTGCCTGACGGGGGGAGGCATCGTCATTAAAAAGGGTTGTTGATCCTTTACAATGTAAAGTGTAGCAAGTAAACTATTTGTATACAATCTTTATTCTACTTACAATTGCATATAAGTAAAACTTTGCTTTGAACTGAGATTTTTCAAGCACGTTTGTTTGATTATTCACCGAATTTTTGGTCTAGGTCTTTTTTTTTAAATTTAGACCTTGAATATAGTGACCTTATTTTCAGGTAATTTCAAATACTTTCATTTAAGCAGAAACATTGAATAAATAACAGAATTGAATTTTCTTTTGAAAATTATTCTATTTTAAAAGTCATTAAATAAGTGACGGTGACAATAATTTTATTCACGTTAAAATATCTATGGCTCATTCCACGTCAAATCGCCTAATTTAAATATAGTCGGCCGTGCCGTCATGTCTCGGATTTTGTTCAATATTTTTTTACGGATAGATACCTATGAGATAAACTCAAATTAATTTTTTTAGATTTTTTGAATAAAAATTTAGGGTTGTAGAATTTTTTGAAATTTTGATTTTTTCAGACTTTTTGCTTTTTTATTTTTGGTATGCATTTTGAAAAAGCTCTATAACTTCCTCATTTTTCATTCAATTAAGCCAGTTTATGTATCACTTTAAAGCTAATTATGTTCTCCTTCAATATTAGTGACAAAAATGAGATTGTGAAAAATAGAATTTTGCCAATGGTCGTCTGAAGTCAGATTTTGTGTTTTTTCAATTGGTATGTTGAATAGGTCATATCTCCGGAGTACCAACTAAGAACTGCCCAATTTTTTTTTCAGTGATGACAACATCATATACTTTAAATGTATAAAAAATTAGGAGGGTGTTTTTTGTTGTTTTGGAATAAAAAAATCAAGTGTGTTTTTTCAGTTGGTATGATCAATAGGTCATACCTCCGGATTACCAGTTAACAACTGCGCCATATTTTTTTCCATAATGAAAACATCATGATGTTTTTATGATCAAGAAATTAGAAGGAAGTTTTCTTGTTATTTTGAAATAAAAATCTTACATGTTTTTTTCAAAAAACTTTACTTTAAAATAAACTTTTGAAACTTAAATTTGAGTTTCACTCAGCATCACACGTCACAAGCAGATGAAAATGTATCCTATTTATTACATTCAAATACTTGATGGTAGTTTTATATTGTTCTATTGCTTGCATGCTTTGCTAGTGAAAAGTCGCTGCATAATTATTTTACTCTTCAGTAATTATTTGCTAGCCACTCCATCAACCGATAGGAATTACGATAAAGTAAACTGAAATGTCTTTAAATATATTTTCATTCATAGTTTGACAAAGAAAGACTCACGAGCTCTTGGTGGTTGGAAAAATTTTATATTTGGTTTCCATTATACTGAAATCTATGCAACATTTTATAATTTGTTATCAAATGAAAGCATAAAAATAACAATCTTTATTTCTACGATGTTCCAACAGTGGCAACAAAAGGTTTTTCAAACACAGAAACCTTCTTCACTAATATACCCTTCGTGTCTAATGGCTTGAAGAAGTAATTCTCTCTGCTGCCTACTATTATTAAGGCTCGTTCATATCTTTGCTTTAAAAAATCTTCATTTGCAACTACTTCCACTGCTGTAACGAAAAACATCTGTATCCCCTTTATGTTTTGAGAGGCAAATTGAAATAGATCATGTGCATTTAAAATCTGTCCTTCGACAGTTCTTTGAAGACTTGCCCATATTGCAAGCCGTTTTATTGTGCCCCCTACTCCATCGCATGCATTCTTGCCATGACTCGTGGCAAAGAAATGCCATTCAGCTGCCATGTCGTGGTCTTCCTTGTGATAGCATAGTTTTTTTTTTTATTTTACGGAGTTTTTAAACTTATCGAAAACTTGATTTTTAAAGAAATTTGTTTCAAAAATTCAATATATTTTTTTTAATTTCAGAACAACAAAAAACAGCCTTCTAATATCTTGATCATAAAAACATTATGATGTTTTCATTATAGAAAAAAATGGCGCAGTTGTTAACTGGTAATCCGGAGATATGACCTATTGATCATACCAACTGAAAAAACACGTTTGATTTTTTTATTCCAAAACTACAAAAAGAACCCTCCAAATTTTTTATACATAAAAAGGGTATGATGTTTTCATAACAGAAAAAAAGTGTCGTGCAGTTCTTAGTTGGTAGTCCGGAGATATGACCTATTGATCATACCAACTGAAAAAACACACTTGAAATTTTTATTCCAAAACAACAAAAAACACCCTCCTAATTTTTTATACATTTAAAGTATATGATGTTGTCATCACTGAAAAAAAAATTGGGCAGTTCTTAGTTGGTACTCCGGAGATATGACCTATTGAACATACCAATTGAAAAAACACAAAATCTGACTTCAGATGACCATTGGCAAAATTCTATTTCTCACAATCTCATTTTTGTCACTAATATTGAAGCAGAAAATAATTACCTTTAAAATGATACTTAAACTGGCTTAATTGAATGAAAAATGAGGAAGTTATAGAGCTTTTTCAAAATGCATACCAAAAATTAAAAAGCAAAAATTCTGAAAAAATCAAAATTTCAAAAAATTCTACAACCCTAAATTTTTATTCAAAAAATCTAAAAAAATTAATTTGAGTTTATCTCATAGGTATCTATCCGTAAAAAAATATTGAACAAAATCTGAGACATGACAGCACATAGCCTTAGGCGATTTGATGTGGAACGACCCCTATCGTAAGAAATGCATTCAGTAGAGCAATGATAAAGTGATGTTTTCTAAAGTGATGTTTTACCAAATTAAAATGTCGAAAATGCCTTCTTTTAATTTTATGACCAAGTAGATTAAAGTGTATAAAAATATCTATTAAAACGTAATAAAACTTCCTTAGGTTGCATTCTTATCTTATTATATTCGTATATTTTATGATCAACTTTTTTTTTTATTATTATCATCAATACTTTCCTGAGAATTCAATGTAATTTTGACGAAGCTGCAAAGTAACATAATTTCATATTATTTTAGCTGTTTAGGGATATTTCTTTGTAGAACAAACACTATTGTAAGATTTATTTTTCTAACCTATGGTCGTCTGTCTGTTAGAAGTCTGAATCATGGAATCTAAACTCAGCCCCCTTAGAAGGAATAAATACTTTTCCATTAATACAAAAGGGAAAATTTTCTAATATTTGTACTAATGAACCTTTTTATAATTTTACTTCTCTATCTCTGAAGCATTTAATTTCATTAAAAACAATATCTATAAAAGTATGTTTCATCCCAAAATACTTTAAATTTCTAGAAACACTATGATTTTCTGTAGATGTACTACATATAGTAAGAAATTTTTAAAACAATCACAAATTTCAGAAGAAAAATACTAAATTCTATAATTGTTGAAGGATTTTGAGTACATGATTTGATAGTGCTTGAAAATAGTCAATAATTTGATAAAAATATTTGATTTGATAAGTGGAGAAATAAATAAGAAATGTTTAAGCTTAAAAATTATACGAAGTACAGGAATGCAAGAAGCAAATATTTTTGAAAGACTTGCTTAAGAAAGCTATTATTTTGACATTCTAAATAGGCAGATAATTAGGATAGAAGATTTTAAATTATAAGTTTAATCGTAAAAAAGATAGATAAAACGTGCGTAAATTGCGTAGAAATATCGACGCAAATTTTTCAACGACAATTCAACCTTTATTTTGACCAATAACAATTGCTTATTTATTTTTTTTTGACCGTAGTTGGTTTTGCAGTACTTTTAAAGTTGTACCAATAGCTTCCACCAGGTGGTTTATTGTGGTCCACTTCCACCGGCCCCTGCTCCTTCGGGTGGTGCAAGTACTCGGTCTCCACCCTTCCTGGTAGTGGAGTCTATGTCCTACACACACGTCTACACTCCCACATACTCATATACACATACACACACACACACTCACACACGTCTACTCACATACACACACCTATCGTAATTCGTGATTTCGAAAAGCATAAATTTGAATTCAAGATGTCAGAAATATATATTTACTTTTTTTTCGTCAATAAACCTTTATTATCCTTGGAGTAAAATCTGAAAAACAAGCTTTCACCATTTTTCTTACTCAAACTATTTACATTTATAGTTATCTTATCGTGATACAACGTTAAAAATTCTTTTAACATCGCATCTACGTAAAACTACACATTATTCCTAGGAATGACACAACAGTCATACAAAAGCAATAACATAAAAAACTACCATAATTGGCACTTTAATGCATTGTTTGCTAGAAAATGGATCTCCGTGAAAAGTTTTAAAATACTCTACATTATAAACCCATTAGGGAATTCCAGATAAGTGAGAAATTTAAGCTAGTTATAAACTGAAACAAAGGAATAAAGCAGCCATTAAGAGCATTCTCATTTCCCCTTTTACTGCAGCTCTTTCAATAAAGGATGAAATAAATTATTCCTGTATAATTACATGATCTTCAAGCAGACATTCGCAATGTTGGACTCTGGTTCTTCAAATGTTCCAATTACTGCTACGCTGAAATGAACTTTCAAAACAGTTAAAATGGCACTTGTACTTAAATGGCATTTAGTTGGTAAATGAAGCGCCAATTGGAACTAATAGATGTATTGGTTCGTAAATTCGTTTTTTGCCCTTGGAAATATAACTACAGAATTAAGGAAATAAGTGTTCGTATCCGTTGCTCGAAGTCTTAGACTTTTCTATGACTTTAGACAAAATAATAAATCTACAGATCTATTTGTCTATCGGTGCTTATAACGTAAACAGAAACTTTTAGTACCACAGTAAGATCATATTTGCTGCCGTCGAGTTGAGTTCAGTTGTACATCCTCATTTTTTCAAATTGAGTTGAGCTGTTTTGTTTGATTGGTTGGTTGTGCTGGGTTTGATGGCGCAAGAGCTGTTATGGGCTATACTGCGCTAGAGATGTTTTTAACCCTGTTACACCACCGGTAACGATGCACTATTATAACATAGTACATTTTTAACATCAAGAGAAATCCAAGTATAATAATTAAAGTTAATATTTTAAAGATAACAGCACCTTGTAGTTTCGGTTTAGAACATTGATTTAAAATGGAGCCGACTTTCGCAGCATCTGTTATCGAAGTTAGACACTTTTATGCTAATAATTTTATCATAAAAATTTAATCTTTTAGATTTTACAAACTAACTAGCTGAAGTTTATTGAAAGGTTGTCAATGTCTTGACAATCTGCTTCTGATCTTTTCGAATATTTTAACTCGAGGAAAGTTACACCGGTATTTCCTGCATGGATGAGTTAAGTCTGAAATAATGTGAACTTCAAGAAGACTTTGAGAATTTGGTATTCTTTTTTTTTAGGTTTATAATGCTATTGAGCATTGCCAAAAAATTTTATATTGAATTGAGAAGTATTTTTGAATAATAACTGTAATGTATAAAAATACTAAAAACAACGGAACTCTGATTCACTTGATAAACTTAGAACGAAAATGTAAAAGAGTTAAGCCCGAAATAGTATACTGCATATCAGGGAAAGTAGTAAATACAAATTATTCTTTGATTTAGATTATAAAACTGAATAGAAATTGCAAAATTACTTTGCGAAAACTGAAACTTATGAATGAAAATGCAAAAAGGCAAAAAGAAAATAAAAATAAATGTATAGTAGTTATAATTAAAATATACAAATAAATGTAATCGGGGCTAAAGTTGTGTAAAAATGTGAGACAAAGTTAGCATAAAACGTAAATTGACAGAGGTAAAAGTAGCACGGGCAAAATATGAAAACTTAGATTACTCTTGTAGGGCTTTATAGAAAATGCAGAGGTAGTTCTAAATTAAAAACTCCTAAAAAGAAAGCAAAAATACAAAGTTAAAAAATGAAAGAATTATGTTTTAAGCAAAAAAGGAAATGCGAGCATTTATATTAAAGCCATTAAAATATGTAACATTTTACATAAAATCACAGAACTTGAAACTGATATTAAACGCTAACTGTAAAATTAACATTTTTACGTTTAGTACTAGTAGGAACAAAAAGTTAAAATTTAGATTTATTAAGCAGAGCTCTGAATAAAAATCTAAATGTGTATTAATACACGGCATGTGTCTTGTTTTAAAACGTAAGACGAAAACATTAAACTACTAGCACTACGTTCAAAGCATTCAAATCAAACAAAACTAATAAGAGGAAAGATGAAAACATAGATTCATCTTAAATTTATCACGCTAAATAAATACTTAGTACAAGAAATGTACAAAAACAAAATGGAAAAACAACACTGATTTTTTTACGAACCGAATCCCATTTTAATTCAGTCCAAGGAGTTAGAAAAATAATTTCGCTGTAAGGAAATTTAGTTATACCGATGTTACGTTTTTTAGCATTGTTTTTATGTACTTTAAGTTGAAGATTACCAAAATATTAGCTTTGACAAAAATTTGGTTGTAATGGATCTCACCGAAACGGGATTTGATTACTAGATAAATGTATTATCAAAAATCATCTTAAAAAGCTTATCCCAAAATGTAAAAGAACAAAGTAAAAACTGAAGAAACAAGAAAAAAAAAAGTCATTCATTTGGCAATAAGTACCATTAGTTCAATTTTAAACAATAATTTGTATGTGCACAAAAACTGACTTTATATTTCTCACCCATAATATTTACTCTCATATAAGTTTCAAGAGTGTTAAAAGCATAAATACTGCAATAAAATACGTGCTAGTTCTAAAACAGGCACTGATAAAAAAATAAAAGTAAATATTGTTAAAAATATTTATTTCCTTTAAAGTTTCAAATGCTCTAAAAATGTACTTTATTCCCAAATATTCTAGTTTCATACCCCTGTCTGGAAACTTCCGATATGCAAAACAGTAACCATATTAAGCATAAAATGATATAATTTATTTACAAAGGCATATAATGTTCGTGAAAAAATACCAAATTCGAAATGTTTTAACAGCACAAAATTGTTGAACTCAAAACACACGCACACAAAAAAGAAAAAAACAGTGGTCAGTAAATTTTAGGTCAAAAATGTAAGAATGCTATGCACTTTTAAAATATACGTCAACGCAGTATACACTCCGATGCAAAAGTTTAGACAAATGACAAATATGTGAATAAAAAGAAAACTATTCAACGAAATGCATTCAAATTTCTACTGCAGGTATACAATATAGTCCCAAATACGTGTCTGGAGTTCTTAAAAATATAACTGGGATCAAATTGTGAACATTACAAAAGACATTTTTTTCATTGTTGCAAAAGTTTAGACAATAGTCAGATTTTATGCAAATATCCCTTGAAATGTGATTGGTGGAGAAAAGGCGGGACTTTATTATTCAATTATAAAGTGCAGAGATTGCTGAATAAATAATTCAAATCTCAAAAGCTCTGTAGTTCTCGTGTAAAGAAGATGAGAAAGTTTGGAAGCCAAAATTTGGATAATGAACCTACTTTATAATTTTTTTGTCTTTAAAATCGGCTCTAGTATGGTAGTACATTGTTTTTTACTTTGTGGAGAGCAAATTCAGACATGCGTAGTCGAAGAACAAGTCGAAGAAAAATTATATTTCTTAAGGATGAAGGAATTGAAACAACGGCTCAGACTGACGATTCGCCCCTTAATCCTATAAAACTTCAACTTGGGTCAAAAACAGCACGTGACAGCATAAGTAGATGAACAACTGAATCGGAATGCATAAAAAAAAAACAAAAAAACAAAGAATTGTGCTTGAGCCTTTTCGGACAGAGTGTCCCAAATAAGCCAGATTTTAATGTGAAAAGCAGCATATGTATCATCGTGACTAAGAAATGAATGGTACTTTCTTTGATAAAAATTATTAAAATTGGGATGGCCTAGATGGATTAGAATTCTTTTCGTGGGACTTGAGAAATATCCAATGATCATATGCTGTGCGGCTTTTACCATTAAAATCTGGCTTATTTGAGACACTCTGTCCGAAAAGGCTCAAGCACAATTCTTTGTTTTTTTATGCATTCCGATTCAGTTGTTCATCTAGTTATGCTGTCACGTGCTGTTTTTGACCCAAGTTGAAGTTTTGTAGGATTTAGGGGCAAATCGTCAGTTCGAGCCGTTTATTTCAATTCCTTCATCTTTAAAAAATATAATTTTTCTTGGTCTTTTGATCAATACGCGTGTCTGAATTTGCTCTCCACAAAGTAAAAAACAACGTACTACCATACTAGAGCCGATTTAAAATACAAAAAATAAAGTAGGTACATTTTCAAATTTTGGCTTCCAAACTGTCTCATCTTCTTTACACGAGAACTACAGAGCTTTTGAGATTTTGATTATTTATTCAGAAATCTCTGCACTTTATAATTGAATAATAAAGTCCCGCCTTTCCTCCACCAATCACATTTCAAGGGATATTTGCATTGTAGCTAGTCAACCTTTGTACAATCTGAAATGAAGCCGAGAACGGACTGAATGTTATGTAAGTAACTTATTGTGCTCACTATGAAGAGTAACGTTACACATGATGCTATGAAAATATATACGTAAAAAATATTTATATTGCAAAATACAGGACGCAATGTTTTACCCCCAAGAGTTATTCTACATTTTTAGTTATTAATTATTTCTCCCCCTGTCCCCCTTTATTTAACCTTAATTTTCACATAAATAAATAAATAAATTATAAAATTGGCAAAACAAATTTTGTAGTTTAGCTCAATATTTTGAGTTAAAATTTGGAAGCAATTTGTTTGTGTGGTCTGGAGTATGACAATACAAAATTCAAGTATATAAAAACAAAAAAGAAAAAGTCAAGGTTAAGAAAGCAAGTATAAATTAATTCTTAATTGAAATCATTTAAAAATATTTTAAAATAGAACGAATGAATGATTTTTATTTCATTTCTTCAATTTATACATCGTTCAACTATGCAGAGCGCAGGAAGTAGTAATTTATATGTGACTGAACCGAGAAGTTCATTTGTCATTTTTTATTTAAGTAGTCAATATGCATTCGTATTACATAAAATTGCAATTTTTGTATAAATGACTTACACCATCAAATAAGAAAAATATGTATAACAATTTCATATTTAAGTTAATTACTCAATTATACAAGTATTAAACAGCTAAAAAATAATAAAACTGCTGAAATTTCTCAAAACTATTACTCACAGCGTTGCTTTTAACTTTCTAATTGATAAAATGTTTAAAAAATACAAAACACATTACGAGCAATTGAGTAGTACATGGTATGCTTTTCGTTAAACAATAATCGTTAAGATTTAAACAACGTGGGCTCTTCCCTAGAGAATTAGGACAAATGTTTTATCCAGTAAAGAAAATGAATAATGATATAAAAAATTCTCATTAAAAACACTGCCATCATTTCTTTCAGGCAGTAGATATGGAGAAAAAAAGAAAGAAAAAAAAAGATTTTTTACAACAAAATGAATGAACAAATAAATGGTACTAATGAAGTAGAAAATAAAGATTAATTTATGTGTGCTTTGAAATGTCTCTGCACGGAAAATTAATTGCTTCATACTTCTTTATGGCTTAAATTCTAAACATTAGGAAAAACAAATCAAAATAGCAGTTGAGAAAAAGAGTCAAATACAGTTTAAGTGAAAATTATGCATAGAAATCGAAATCAGAACGTTTTATTATGGGGAAGAGAAGCAATTTTTGTTTTGAAACCCCCATCGGGTGTGTTATTAAATCCTTTTTAATTTCCTAAAAACTTGCTCTTAAGATTAAGTTCAAAACATAGATACCATGAGGTTCCGCGTATCTGAAACAAATATTTATATACTTTTCCTTACAGGGGAAAATTCAATAACACATTTATCGAATATGTACCTTTTTTGATAAAATTATCACAAATTTGTTAAAAAGAAGACGAAAAACCTTTTAACTAAACCGTTAGATTTTGTTTGCTTTCAAGTTTTAGTTAAAAATACTTTAAAAAAAAAATTGCCAAACTTGAAAGCCCTTAAAAAAAATAAAAATAAAATAAAAATACCAACAAATTAAAATATTTTTGACACAAAGCGTTTAAATAGTCGTCATTATCTTCTGGTTTTTTAGTCTTTAAACCGACTGTCGAATGGGTTGTTGAAGAATTTTAACGTAGAATTTTTAAAGATTTTAGAAACACGGCTCGATTAAAAAAAAAAGGAAAACAAAAACTTTCTAAAGATATTCATTAAAAATATATGCTTTAGTTTTCATAATAAAGTACCCGAGAGTTCTACTGGAGAATATTTTTTGGGTCACCAAAAAACCATAAAATGTACTACATAAGGCAGGGCCGTCATTTCAAGTTTTCCCAGGGGGGGGGGGCAAAGGATCTAAACACAATGCAATTTCATAGGAAAACATAAAAAACAACGCCTACTTATATGTAAATACATCGATTTCTTAAAGCCGGGGGAGGGGCAATTGACCCCTGAACCCCCTAAATGACGGGTCTGCTATAAGGTGTGTGTTTTTCTTTAGAAAAACGTAGTTGTTAACTTTGTAGTTTTTTATGTAGTGGTTAATAAGTAGTAAGCCCTATGTCTAGAAACTGTGAATAAGTCATTAGAAGAAATCTATATGAATCACTCAAGAACCGAAAATGTAACTTTAAAAGCCTTAAGTAATCAAAGAAAAATGTATATTAACAAGAGAACACACGGCAATTAGAATATATAACAAACAACATATATGCTTATAGCTAATAATTTTCTTATCGTATTGCAAAGTTAGTGCACTAGATGACTGTAGTTTTCTTCCTTCGTTTTAAATTATCTTCGACAACTATTTCAGCATCCTATAGCATAACAATACTTTCAAATGATGTAAAAATTGTATATTGTCAAACAGTAATAATTCTAGCCTCACAAAAAAAACAAAAAAACAAAAAACAGTACATTTAGCAGCTTGTAGCAACGTACTTTAGAACAATTCTTTCAAAGTTTTAAAGTTACTTTCTACTGTCACTAAAATAGTATTTTGAAGAGATTTATAGAAGAACAAGGTATTAAAGTCGCCCCCATTTTCCTATAAAACAGCGTTTTTATCGGCGCTATTTAACGTATCAGAAATAAAAGTTGATTACTGTTCGTATCTCCCTTTTTTTCACTTCCGTTTTCCGACGTATAAATCCTAATTTTGCGTTCAATGCACTTTGGAGGGAGGAAGATAGAGAGAACGAGAGCTTCCACTTTATTGGATATGCTAATTTCATGTTTAAAGTAACGATTTTCTGGATACCTGAAACAAAAAGGGACTGGGATGCTTGAATTGAAACAAAGAGTACTTTGGATGCATTTTATTGTACCCTAGAACTTCTTTCAAATTTTGTACTCCGTATTTTCCTCTTCTTTTAGGAACTTTTTTTTTTCAAAATTAGTATATTCAACATGCAAAAAGTAGTAAATAAAGGCATATACAATTTAAAACCACCAGGTCGTAACTTGAAATTTCTTTGAAACAGTCACGTAGCAAGTTCAGATTGATCTAAGTTTTATCTTACGAAATTTAGTACACAGCAAACTCAAAGATCTGGTATGCTGAATTTGGTGGCTCATCTAGGTATTATGTTTGATGTATTTTACTTCAGTTTAACAAGTTTTCTTCTAGACCAATAAGTAAATAATTTGTTTGCTGTAAAACTCTTGTTTAGTGCAGAAGCATTTGGAACTGTTTCAACTTTTCTTTTTGTTGAAGTTTTTGAGGATTTGCTTTTTTTTTAAAATATTGAATTACATAAGAAATAGAAGTAAGTCCATTTGAAGTTGGGTTCCAGTTTTCAAACATTTGCTATTACCGAGCATTATTTTATGCCTGGAGAATAAATATTGCTTTTCTGTATAAGAAACCATATTGAAAAAAAATGCGAAACGTATTTTGCTCTGGGGCATAATGAAATCCGAAAAAATAAATAAATAAATAAATAAGTAAACAGTGACCCTTTGGAAGTGCCAACAGAAGTGAAAACTTGAACAATTGCGTACGTATTTTTTGAATCATCAGTGGTTTTTTTCCGTTTTAAAAAATACCAACATGCGTGTGTATCGAATGTACATACATAATAGATGTACATACTTACTGTCTAAAATTTTTTCGTGCGACCTCCGTTTCATCTGCGCACGCGCGAAGTCTCTTCGGACTTTCTCGAAATAGGGGGGAAAGCAACGAGGAAGTAGAAAGCGAACAAAAGCTGAAAGCATCGGGTAGTGCGCATCCTAAACCTATCACCCCTTTTTCAGATGGAAGCGTCCGTGGCTCCCAGGTGCACAATACGCAAACAGACAGTATATACAGAGGTGTAAGTAACAGTGTCGCGGGTTCAGTTGCTCTTTCCCATTTCAAAAAATGCGAAACGTAAAAAGAGTACGCATGTTTCAAGTGTGCTATTCTAGAATCGTCATGACACATTTTTTGGGCTTTTAAACCACTAATAGATGAACCGGATGTACATAAGTCTAGAAAAAAAAAAAAGATCTAAAAAGAGAAAGCAATAAGATTTTGAAAATCCTCTGCGAAAAGAGTAATAGGTGAATAATTTTCTGCAAAAGTAAAACCTAATAAAATATTTAAATTGTTTATTTTTTTTCATAATCTAGTCCGTTTAATTACTTTTTTATTTATGCAGAAATAAATTGGTTATAGGTAATATTACAGAAAATTGTGCATAGCTGGAATACTTGGTTCAATTGCATAAAATTTTTTTTTTGCAATTAATTGCCTTAATATTTTTAGATGTATAAAGAAACGCTTATAAAACAATGTTTTAACCCTTCACTGCACGATTTTTTATATTTTAATGAAAAAAATCATTTGTTACCTTTTAAACAGCCCTGAGTTCAGGAAAAATAAAGAAAAAAATTAATCTTTAAAATGTGCACCAAAAATGATGTTTTAATTGTTTGTTCTATATATGGCACCAAGCACATAGCATATGCTTTGTATACCGATAAGTGTAATAATCTACAATGTGTTTTGTGCCATAAGTGGTATAAACAAACTTTCCACTAAGTGTATTAAAACACTTTTAGAACAAAGGAAATAATGACTAAGCACACTTCTAACGGAAATGCAGACACTCTTTCTTTAAAAAGCAAGAACTGTAATACCTAGACTAGTGCAACTAACTAGTGCATAAACATCACACTGAACTGTTATAGCAATGTTCCAGAACTGGCACAAAGCTCAGTTTAACTGTATTTAAAAATCATAGGAATATATGAGGGTTTATTTGGTTTGTGCCAGATCTGGAACACCGTGCAGTGAAGGGTTAAGGTCGGAAAGCTCAATTTTTGTTCTGTTTGAATTATAGTCATCCCCCTAAAGGACGAATAAATGAACGAATGCGGTCAAATATAGACCAGAACTTGTAATTAAATTGACAATATTTTGCTTTCATGAAAACGCTATGAAGATAAACTTAACCAACAAACAATGAGAAAACTATTCTTTCCGGCCACCTCGTCTAATGGTCAGAGAAGTCAGACCCAGATGGTGTGGTCCCGGGTTTGAATCCCGGTTTGGGCATGGATGTATTTTTTCTCTGCCGTCCTTATCCTTTCTTTGTGTGAATATGTTGTGCTGTGAATGGATGCACACCCTATTAGTGGGTCTCTGTGGCATTTGTGTGTACTGTGGAAGTCGAGCTTTACGCCATAATATGGTACAGTTGGAAAAGTGAAGCAGAGCACCCAAATTGGAAGCTTTGCTTGCACAATACAACAACAACAACACTATTCTAAGTAATATTTAAAATTCATTTGAGGCCAAAACTATCAATCATTTTGCTATATTTTCGTTCTTGATACATAGCCATTTCTTACAATTATTGCCTCCAAATTCAAGATAAACTGGAGAAGGAAATGAATAGAAAGATTCTGAATACATATTAAGACACAAATTAAATGTTCTATTTGGTGGACGGAACGTGAATTTCATTTCAGATTCGCTTTCGTAATGAAACAGTTTCTACTATAAAAGAACAAGAAATAGCCTTCCATGCATTAAGATTACTTTCCTACCATATGATATGATTACGACAAATTTTCGTCCCTCATTTCTGATAAATAGCTCTTTTGGCGCCACTATATATAACTATTATCCTGTTTGGTTCATGGACACTTTCTTTATATATCAGCAATAAGATTCTGTCTTTCTTGCAGCAATGGTGAAAAAGAAATCATAGAATCCATTGAAAGAGGTCTTACTTGGACATTAAATTCTAGCTCTGTTATGGCGAAACGTATGGGCAATACATGTACAAACATATTTCTGGAAATAACAAAAAAGTCTAGTCTCGGAAAGAAAAAGTTACGTATTTATAAGCATTGTCTGATATTTCGGGCGTCAGAACAGTTGTATGGATTTCCTTTTTTCTTATGCAGTTATTTTTTTTTCTCTTTCCATAAGCTATTCTTCAACATTTATTGTCATAAAAGTTATTATATTTAATACTTTATGATTGGAAAATTTAAAGCTGAGGTTTCCCGCTTTTTTTCATATCAAATATAATTTCGTAGTATAATAGGTTTTTTAGTAAACTGTAAAATGTTAGTTCAATTTAAACAAAAAAGTAAAAACGGAGAAGATAGTAAATCGATCTTGAGAAATAACTCTTTCGTAAACACCTTAATTTCAATACTATTTCAATATATATATGAAGAAACCATCTTGAACATTGTGGCTGATAGACCAGAGTCAAGCACAAGAACTGTTGCACATGACGTAGGTGTGAGTCATCAGACTGTAGGCAGAGTGTTAAGCGAAAATCGCTTACACCCCTTCCATTTTCAGAAAGTACAAGCATTGAATCCCGCAGATTATCCTCTCCGCGTGAACTTCTGCCAGTGGATGATGCAGAAATGCGCATTGCAGCCGGATTTCGTAGATCATGTGCTATTTACAGATGAAGCCACATTTTCACGCGAGGGTGTCTTTAATGCGCACAATTCCCATGTGTGGGCAACCGATAATCCACATGCAACGCGTCCACATGCGTTTCAACAACGTTTCTGTATTAATGTGTGGGCTGGTATTGTGCACGACTTTTTGATTGGCCCATACTTGCTACCCACGCGACTAAGTGGCGAAAGCTATCTTATTTTTCTGAAGGAAGTGTTACCACAACTGCTGCATGATGTTCCGATCGCCATTCGTAACCGCATGTGGTTTCAGCACGATGGGGCGCCAGCACACTTCAGCATTAATGTTCGGAATTATCTGAATACCACGTTTGGTGCTCAATGGATTGGGCGTGGTGGACCAGTCCCTTGGCCGCCCCGATCTCCCGATTTATCGAGCCTCGATTACTTTTTCTGGGGACATTTAAAGAATCTTGTTTATGAGACTCCAGTTGACTCAGATGAGGATCTCGTCGCTCGCATATCTGTAGCTGCTGCAAGTGTGCGTGAAATGCCAGGCATCTTTGAACGTGTACGCCAATCGCTCCACCGACGCTGTCAAGCATGTATCGCTACTGGTGGACGCAATTTTGAACACTTAATGTAAATATGACAATTGTCAACAACGCTTTGAATAAAATCTTTGTTTTTCCTTTCGGCTGTCATTTCCCCTGTTTACGCCTCACCACGTCACTTGCGACTATACATTCCTATACAAAAAGTCATTGTTACAATGCCCTTGACCTACCCTAAAAGTTTGTACCATGAGTTTAGACCACCTGTATATTATATATATATATATATATATATATATATATATATATATATATACAGAGAGAGAGAGAAGAATGGTGGTAAAAGTTATGGAATTTTAATGAGCCAAAAATTTAAATACAACATGGAAAGGCTTTCATAACAAGGCATTAGGAAATTCTTTCGTATAGCAACTCCTAGATGGAGCATCTCAACAGGTTATTACTCTAGTTTACTATAAAAGGGATAAGAGTTTACCCTAATGTTTGTACTATTTCTGAAAATCTTATTTTTGGTTCTTAAAGCCCTTTAGTTTGTATGTGGCTTCTGTATTTTCTCATTGCTGAGCTACTAGTCTGTTTTAAAGAGGTAACCAACAATATATTATCTAAGTTACAAAAGGGATTCCCGAATTTCACTTTTAACTTTCCTGGTGGATAAATTGATCCGGGTTGAAAATAAATGACTTAACCCCCACAAGCTGAGAGAGCTACGATTATAGAAAGAACTTGGGTACGAAACAAAATGTTTGCCGTCCAATTAAAGCTTTTTAACTTTTTCAGCATTTCTAAACAAACGCATTTTTTAACCTATCTTAATTAGCATAGTAGTGTTCTTGAGTGCTTTTAAAAGTATCGGCATTTTTTTCCTGATTCAGACGATTATGCGTGGTCTAAATATGTTTGAACACAAATGCTTTTACTAGTATCACTTGTTCTTTTAAATGCTAATAGTATACCATATCCCACCCAATTAGACAATTGTCACTACACTGTTTCATTAACTGTTTCATATGGTAATGGTTCTAGATGTTTTCCTATTTCCTTATGCTCTAATACTTTAAAACATTTGTTTCTTAATTCAATTTAATGTGTTTCAACTTTCCACTAACACAATGATGATTTTCTACTGATGATGTTGCATCCCCTTTGTATGTATGCCGTGTGTAGATCTTCAAAGCAGTACATCATTAATTTTCAAGTACAAATAAATAACTTAATTGTTAACGAAATGTTTTGAAAAATTCCCCCAGAAAATAATATATACACAAGCTTAAAGATCTATTAACATTTTAACAGAAAAAGAGCCGCAATAATTAGTAAGATTGTCGATCGCAAATGCGGAAGAAATCATTTAACACGACTGCGTTCAAAAATATTCAACGATGGCTTGTAAGCAGTTAATTTAAGGAAGACTAGATTTCATTTGCATGCTTCTCATTCTTCAATAACTTAAAAAATGGGCAAAAAAACATGAACAGAAATTTAGATTTCCTCCTTCATCCACGAATACCCAAGCTTTCGTTGTTAATATTCTTTGGCTTTTAAAAAATTGTTTGGTTATATTTGCATACCTTTTAGTAGTTACGAGTTAAGAGAAGTGTAGAAACGTACATCATGAAAATTAGAGATGAAAGAATGCATTTATTTATGTTAATTGGATTAAACTCAAGAGATGGTGATAAGCTTTTCCTTTTGATTCGCTGTAATTAAGAATGCAAAAACCTTCAATAAGTCTAAATGTGCGCGGATTTATGTATACAGTTAAGTTTCTTCATCATTATGAATTTTAGAGTGTTAAACAAATACTGATGCTCGTTCTATGCATAAAAAATTATTTAAGGTGATATTTTCAAAAAATTAGAGCAGAAATAAGACTTTAATCTGCGTAAAAATTGTGAGCATTTGTTGATTAAAATATGCACTAAATAACAAAAACACCTATATAGCTGAAACTTTTCTTGTTATCGTTATCTAGTATAATTTATTCATGTTAGTTTTATTCAGGAAAACCAGTATCTTTGCACATATCTTGCTTTAAACAAACTTAATAGTTTGCATAAATCATACAATTCTTTGAATTTGAACTCACTTAATAAATCAGCCATGTTGATTTTTTAAAAACATTGAATATTTTTACAAGATGTAAGAAGAAATTAAGAGATGTATATAGCAGCATCTATGAGTATGGATGAAACTTTTGCGAAAAATATCATAAGTAAATAATGCATTCATGGAATTTCGTCAATTATTATAAATTATTATTTTTACTCTCTTTTTAGACATTGATAGTATCTATCATTGCGAAGTTGATTTATATTCGAAATTCTGTGCCTATTGCCTATTTTGCACTGAGGGTGCACCAAAGGGCTGTTTCGCTTTTTAAAGTAGAGAACGATCTGCTCCTTTGTAACCATTTCCGAAAATGTTACAATAATAACAGCTGTCGTACAACACTCATTGTGTTTCCTAAACATTTTTTAACATTTTCTGCTTAACACTATGCAAACATTTTTAAAGCCATTTAGTTGTTTATTTATCACAATTAATTATTTAACAGCAGCTACGGTTGTGAGATTTTTTTGATTGTCTCTTTTGCTTAATGTTTTTATGAAGAATATTTTTTATGGACAGGTTTACTTCTTTCATTATCGGAAATTTTCCTAATTGGGAGAAAAACAGTCTAGATTTTATGAGTATGACTTGCTGTTAAGGTCACTAAATATATTGATTAAATTTCCTTTTTTAAAATTAATAATATTTTTCTATCTCATTCTTAAGTAAGAGCAAGGGAGGACAACCGTACAAAAAGGCAAAAACTGGTCCCTCCATTTTTAGCGTAATATATGCTACTACCCGATGGAAATACAATCACATATGTTAATAATAATAATTATTAAAATAACATCTATAGAAAGTAGTTGAAGTAGTATATAGTAAAGTAGTGTATATACACAGTCCAGTCACATTATTGTGACCACCTGTGAAAAGCCAGAATAACCACCTTTCTCAGAACGGACTGATGCGAGATGCAGGAAGAGAGTCAATTAGGTATCTGAAGGTGAACTCATCCTGGTGCCCTTCGAACCACGTATGTTCAATGGCAGCTGTATGGCCCTTCGCATTGTCCTGCTGGTAGATGCCATCATCCTGGCGAAAAATAATATCCATATAGGGGTGGACATGGTCCTCAAGGGCAGACTGGGGTACTGCCCTTGCGGGGAGGGGGACCCCTGGACAAGGGTACTGCCCTTGCGTACTTGTATTGATGCATCGTGCCTTCCACAATGATGAGTGAACACATAGAACCCCAGGAAAACGTTCCCCAAACCACAATGATCCTGCCTCCAGCTTGGACCGTTCCGGCAATGGTTACAGGGTGTTTACTTCTAGAGTGTTCACGCCTTCTAAGCCAACATCCGTCTGTCCGATGACGCATAAAACGTGATTCATCAGTAAATGCTACCTGTTGACACTCAATGGACGTCCACCTGCGGTACTGCCGTGCCAATTCCAAGGCTCGTCGTCGATGGGCAGCAGTCAACATAGGTGCTTCTGCTTCGGGAGCCCAGACGCAGCAACGTCTGCTAAACAGTAGTGTGGGCGACAATGTTGGTAGCCCCTTGGTTCATCTGGGGGGCCAGTAGCTCAACGGTAGGCCGTCTATTAACCCGAACGTTTCTCCGCAGCGGTCGTTGGCCTCTGTCATCTATGGCTCCTGGCGCACTGCATTTGCCACGTCGCTGATTTTAAATTTTCCCATTTTGCCATTCACGGTACACTTTTACCACGACAGCAAGAGAACAGTTAAAAAACTCAGCCATTTTGAAAATGCTTCCACCCTTGGTTCGAAAACCTATAATCACTCCCTTTTGTACATCGGATAAATCGCTTCGTTTTTCCAGCGGTGGAAATGTTTTCCAAAGCCGTCACACACCCTTAACATACCCTGAACTGCAATGTGCTACCAAGTAGTTTTTGTGATTGGTTATTTAACGTCTACGTCAAAAGTATGGTGGTCACATTAATGTGACTGGACTGTGTATATATATATATATATATATATATATTATTATTATTTATTTATTATCAAAATAGTATATTTGAACAAACATTTTTGACGAACGTTGAAAATCATGAGGATTTTAGGATTTTATTACCCTATGTTTGATATTTATTTAACTTAGAATTGGTAAAACTTCCCACTATCAAGTGGTGGCAAAGTCTTAAAATGTTTTGTTTTCTTTCAACATCTGCTAAAGAAATTTCAAACATTCTTCGAGAAAAATCAACAGCGCTATCTTAGTTGAGAGAAAAGAAAGTAAAGACTCTAGGAATTACGAAATGCATTCTTAAGCGAGAAGCTTTCCCAAACACAAAAAAAATCCTTCCATATCCTTTCAATTGTGCGCGGGATTCGTTAGCTAAGTATTGCTGTTGACGTAACTGAAGCCTTGCACTTTTCCAAATCAAATTGCTAACGATTTTTCTTGGACTTTGCTTGAAGAACTTTTCTTGCCTTACAGAATGTGCAGGAAAAAAATAAGTCCCTCGTTTTTTCGGTATTCATAGTGACTCCTATAAAATGAAGATATTGCTTAAAGTACTCACTATAAGTTAACAGAAATATTTGACTTTTTCAGAAAAAAAAGGAGCCTCAGAAGATTGTTTCGTAGTTGTTCAGCAGTATGATTTTCATATTTTAGTCTCATCCGAGAGCGTGAAGGCTGTATTTGAAAGGCTTTTAAATGTGTGAACGACTTTAATTTATATGTTAGAACAAAATATATATATTTTTAAAATGAAAGATATGAGTAAAGTTAATTTTCTAACTGTTGTATTTCTGCTATGACGATTTGACTTTTTCATTTTATAGAAAACATTTACGTTTTTCATGATTATATATTATTAATATTTTATTGAATGTTGGTGTAAAATGTAATATGTTTATACAATTTATACAAAACATCTTTAGGAATTATTTTCCCTAATATGCGCTTGGCGAACTTATGTTTTTTTTCTTTGTATAAATTTCTTCATCATTTAAATGCAAATTAGAAAATGACGATCTCTTTCAAAATTACAACATTACTGTAAATAAAGAATGTGTTTTTAAATGAATGTTCAGTTTATTAATCCCATCTAAACTAAAGTTCATCTTTTAAAAAAACTTTGTTTCTAATTGTGTTTCATTCAAATAAAGTTGGAGGAAAAAAACAGGTTGTTTAAAATTGTTTTTGTTTTCTTTCATCTGAAAGAGATCATTGCCGAAAGACGGAAAGTAAAGGAAATAGTAAATAAATTACCATTATATATTTAGCATGTTCTGAGATATTAGTAAGAACTGTAATTCATTGCAACCATACTGTCTACTTGTTTATTCAAACATTGGTAAAAAACTATTTTAATCATAAAGTGTTAAATTGATACTTTCATCTAATTTATTTTTATGCCTTTTATGAGTTGCGTTTTTGCTCAAATTACGAAGGAAGTATCAAAATAAAACGCATCAGTTACTGTAGACAATCAATTTCTAGTGCAAGTATACAATTTATTGGAGCACAAATTTTAAAATTCTTTTTTTAAGCGTTTTCTTTCGGAATATGTTTTCGACTATGTTATTCAGTATTCGAAAAAAAAAATATTTTGATATATATTTTTTATTTTTTTATTAAATACAAATAATAACGGAATCCTTAGTTGAATATTCTGCATTATTCTACCTTCTGATTTTTTTTATACACGCATCCCAAAACGTTTTAATCATGAATTTTTACTCCCATATAGTTATCTCTAAAATATTGAACTTATATCAGTTTGCGTGATTAAAAAAAAATAGATTCTAAGAAATTCGCTTCTCAGAATGTTTGTGTCAAAATTTTTCTCTAAAATTTATATTTCTTGTAAGAACAAAGAAGTATGTAAACAAGCTCCTCTGATGTTAAACAACTTCAATGCATTATGTTGAAATGTGAGCTATTTGCTGAAATTTCGTGCACTGTAAATTTTTTCTAATTTATTTAGTGTTATACTTTTTTTAAATTATTTTCCCAATGCTTGAGTGTAAAAAATTGCTCGTTGAAAAAAAAAATGATGTTCCAGTAATTAAATACTTCTAGCATCGGAAATAAAAGTAAAGTTTCAATTTTTTTACGCTCTTTGCACTCGTTTACATTTTTTTGTCCATCATCTCGAAAAATTTTAATGTTTATTTTAGCACTCTGTTTTAAATTTTTTTGTTACATTAAAATGATGAAAGTATTTTTTAAAAATCGGCATTTTTTTTTACATAAGCTGAGAGGAAAACAGTTGTAGGTTTTTATGCCTCTCGCTTTTTTGAATTGTGAGTAAAAAATATGAAATTTCTGATGATTCTCTGAATGATTTTAATTACTTCTGTTCTGTGAAGTGTCAGGCAGTTGGTTCCTTTGGAAGTACCATTTTTTTTTCTGTTGAAGTTTCAATGCAAAGTTAAAACAAAAATGCGCATTGAATTCTAAAACAAGTGTGAATGCAAATGTTTTTGTTTTTTTTTAAACGAACCAAGTTGTTGAAGTATAAGCCTCAGCTTAGCAAATTATTTGAACTAAATTATTTAAAATTAGAGAGAACCCAAGTAGCACACTTCGTTTTTTAAAGGTTGTAAAATGGTTATTAACGTTGTGACAACGGAATAAAAACGTTTATAAAACGTTTAAGCGTTTTTTGTGCTACCTGAGCAGGCATATCTATAAATATTAACTTTTTTTTTTTTTTTTTTTTTTTAACTTTGACACAGTTAGTTTCTTGTAAAAGCAATTTTTCAGTTTATTGCCGTAAAAGTAGCTGTATTATACTGTAAAAACAACAGTATAAGACTGCCAGCAAAGTTTCCAGCTTAAAAATGAAAAATGCACGGTAGTAAATTGTAAAATTAGCAATTTTACAGTTTGGTACTGCAAAATTTATTGCTATAAAATTAGCCGTATTATACTGTAAAAACAGAATTTTTTTAGAGTATTTTTCTTGGTGTTTAAGCTTAAAAAGCATATGTACACTGCAAAAATTAAGTGTTGCTTTAACAGTATAATACTGGCAGCAGAGGTTCCAGTTTAAAACTGCAAAATGCATAGTAATAAACTGTAAACTTAGCAATTTTAGTTTATTACTGTAAAGCAGCAATTTTACAGTTTATTAATGCAAAATAAAAATTTTTTACAGTTTGTTACTATAAAATTAGCTGTATTGTACTGTGAAACATCTATATTTCAGTTTGTTACTACAATATTTGCTGCATTATTCTGTAAAAACAGCATCTATTTTTTACTGTGCACACATTAAGACGGTTAAATTTATCATTTTTTGTAAGGAGATATTCTTTTAAAGGCAGGCAATTTTCGCAAGAACAGCTCGAAAACAGCATTTTACAATTTATTATTTTCAGTCAGTCAAATAAATAAAAAAATGGTTCAAAGCCTCTTCTAAGTTTGAAGTAAATATTGAAATGACTAAAAATATATGTTTTTTTTTTTTTTTCGTTTTCCGCCTTTGACGTTTGGATCTAAAACGGATTTATAGATATTAATAAGTTTTAATTATTATATGTTCTTTTTAAAGCTCTTTTTCAATGATAGCATTTAATTCTTCTAAATATGACTAGTGGTATTTAAAAAGAAAAAAAATATGTATATGTTTGCAATTTTTTTAAGTAAATATTTGGAAAAATAAAAGAATACCCATATATTTTCCCTTTTACTTGTCATTATTATGCCAGTATAACTTTAGAAATATTTGCGTCATGGTTCAAAAATACTTTTATTTATTTATGTATTTAAAACGAGAATCCTTTTTTCCTTTTTTTTTCAAGCGCTTAAACAATGAACCACTTCATTCTTCACAATCAATGCAACGTCAATCAGATGTATTATTATAGGCTATGCTACAGACAATATTTTCTGGCTTTTAGGTATATATTTAAGGAAATATACAAATTACGTTTTTTCATTCAAATTAATTCCCATTGTTTGACTGAGACGAGACGAAATTAAATAATTAATAACTTTTCATTACGGGGGGGGGGATTGTTCACAAGAATTCGTCAAACATAAAACGTCATACTGCTTATTGTTTCTAATCTGCATTAATTTACAGGACAAAAATAAATTAAAATGATTTAAATTGCTTTTTCAAAATTTATTATTTTGTAATAATTAATGTTTCTAATAATTCGTAAGAAATATTTTTGTTAAAATTGAGTCTTTAGACTCTCCTCTACCCTCAGAAAAAAGAAAAATATTGGTTCCACGGAGAACTTGTTTCTCGGTTTTCAAGTCGAAGTTGATCTTGGGTAAGAAAATAACTACTAGTACTTTTACACCTCTTAGCGCATCTCTAAAGCAAGACAATCAGTTACGCTGGATATCTCTTTGAAGCTGTAAAAATTTACTTTTTGTCGTCAAGTACTTCTGCTTCTTGGATTTGTCGACTGAAGTAAAAGAAAAATAAAACGTTACTTCAGAAAGCCTCGGATACTAATGACACTCGATTCTTTGTTGCAATCAGTCCAACTTTTTCGAGGCAAATTTATTGTAGTACACTCCATTGTTTGCTTTTTATCAGAAGCTAGCTTTCGCTTGATTTCTTCAATTTTTTTAAACACAATTATCGTAGCCTGATTGTTATATATATATATCATGCAACTACAAATTTAAGATTTTGTAATCAAGATTGGCAGATATGCTTTAACACATTGCTTAAAAAAAAGAAACAATATTTTCTCTTTTCCAGTTTGTGTGCTTTATAGTTGATTACTTTATGATTCTAATAGCTAGATTGTTGCAAAAATACCACTGTTTTTTTTTTCATTATTCTTATTTAATTTAACAAAATACGAAAAAGACACGAACAAATTGGATTACTTCAAAAATGAAATCGTATTACATACAGGGATCTTCAAAAATAAAATATTTGCTCTGGAGACTAAACATTGATTTTGTGCTAAAATCAGTCGTTTCCCCAATTGTTATTACCTCCAAAATGTCTGAACAAAATGCATTTTAAGCAAAAAATATATATTAACAGGAAATCCAAGCAGAAAATCGATAGTGCTTTCATTGATCTCTTGAAAAGGTATTTTAAAAATTATTGTAGAGATATTATGTAACCAGAAATTTTATGCAGGATAGCTTATAGCGATTTGTAGGAAGTTTTTCTGTGAATTTAAATCCTTTGAAGTAAGTACCGAGCTAAATGGGATGCTTAAAAAGTGAAATATTTTCGGTACCTGATTGGATATCTAATTCTCTGCCGTAAGGAGGAAACACGCTCTTACAGTTTGCTTTACAACTATGAAATTCGATGAAATATAACTCTGCGGTAGTTTCTTCCATAGAATCAGTTATTGTAATTCACCCTTAGATTATTTAGTCTTTTAAAAATACAAGGTAATTCCGTATTTTCATACTAATTCATTTCTTTGTCAAAAGAGCATTAATTTATTTGTCATCGATTGATCAAACTTCGAAACTTACCATGGGTATTAAGTAAATGAACAATTTTTGAATTTTATTAAAATCCATTCCATTCTACAGAAGTTAAGGTATCTCTATTATATTCAATAAATTAAGGATAATTTGTTATCCTTGAAATTAGGGAAGGTGTTGCCATTATAAAACCGTGAAAATGATTCTTTACTAGTGCTAGAGAATCTTTTATGTGGTATTTACAATAAACGTTTGATTTTTAAGAGTTTTACAATAAAATAGTGTTCTTCTCTGGCAGGGTCGTAATTACAGTCTTAAAATCGTTTTTCCTTTAAAACCACTTACTCCACGTAAAGTCGGCTCAAGACTCTGAAATTGAATAACGTAGTTGTAGTGTTTTCGAGGTATTAAAAAAGAGTTTATGGGCTTTGGGTTTATGTCACAACTTCCGAAAGAATTTTTGGCTTCTCGCATGATTAAAGAAGCGACACGCTGTTGTGTAATATTATGTAGGACGATATAGTTTTTTTTCAAGTAAATTCTGATGCATTGCCAAGCAATATGTTAAAGACTTTTTTAATATTAAAAGTAATAAGCGGTCACTAAGACTCAATTTATTCACAAAATAAAAGGGTATGTACCTTTTGCTGATAAACTGCGAACTTGAATGAGGCACCTTTTAGGTAGACGGGCTTGCAGCACCTGCGGAATTATCCCATTAAATGTGCCATTTTATAAATGTTCAAAAAATATTTTCCTGTGAACTCAAAGATGATTTTCTGTTAACTCTATCCTAAAATGTTTTCCTAAATGTCCACCTAACATTTTACACATTTTGTTGGTAGCACCAAGAATGAAAAGAGTATTTTTTTAAATTGAAAAAAATGGGAATTATCATAGACCTGAATAAAAGATGTGCCCCTTTCATTCTCGGTGTGCGATATGGATATAGAGGTAAATATTTTTCAAGATGCTTTTCTGTGACTTAAATAGTGACGCTTTTTTATTCACAAACATTATTTTTAATGTTAAACAAATTGCAATTAAAAAATACTGATTTTGGCTAAAACAATACATTTTACTTAAAGTAACTCCGCTGAGAAATTCACAAGTACTAGGAGGATTCATAACAGTACAACTTTAATTAAAGCCGAAAATAAGCTCATTCGTAGTCGTTAGTTTAACATTTATTACAAAAGGAAAATAATTGCTTGAAACCACTCTGCTTCTAAAAGAGACCGATGGAGAACAAAATAAGGGCACTAATAAATTTCACGACTTCCGATTCGAAATTGATCTTTTCTTTGGCAATAAAGAACTAGAGCCTCGAAATCCCTTAGCACATCCTTTGAATCAGAGGCAAAGAGAATCGGTTACGAAGAATTCACCCTTAAAGCTGTGAAAGTAGTCATTTACTCTTCCTTGTCTTCAAGCTCTCATGTACGCTCCTCGCTTTGAAAAGGGCGTCAGAAGGAAACCTCAACTCAAAAGGCGGCCTTTGAAATTAATGCCAACAAATGCTTTGTAACAAAGTACTCTTTAACTTTATTTCCTTTATATCATTCGTAAATGATGCTTTAGATGGATTTCCAGGAAGTTTTAAAATTATCTCTTAAGGTTTATGGTAGGATGGTTTCAAAGGGGTTGGTTTTTTCAATTTTCTAGCTTTGATATTAATGTGATTTAATTGAATGTATTGTATTTTAATTTTAAATGCTTCATAAATTAAGGGCAGGTAGCAAGATTTATAATTTAATTTAGTGCGTGAAAAATTGCTCATTCATACAAAATGATTTACTTGCAAGCGTTGTATGTATAATTGAGTTCTCATTTTAAATAAATGGTTTTTAAAATAATCAGAGTGCTTAGCGATAAAATATTCTAATATAAGTGTATAAAAAAGTCGTGTTAATTTCAATCAAGCATTTTTCTGAGTACATAAAAAATATTATATTGAAAATATCTTAAGGCACAAAACCCATTACGGCTTATCGACAATTTTACCGTCTGTCATTGCACTATTAAGTCAACATTTTTAATTTGGTTAAATTAAATTGATTTGTGTTTCTTGATCGAACAAATCTTCAAAATCATTAAAAAATATTTGACTGAACCTCGTAATTATTTTTGCAATTACTGTGAAATTCAGTGCAGGATAATGAGGAATGTTTAAATCATTTCATTATACACACTTTAAAAAGGTAAATTTCGAGCTCATTCCGGAAACATCTTCAGGAGAGGTAAATGAAAATATTTTTTAACTGTCTAAATTGAGGATGCAGTTCAACAGGCATAGACAAACAAATTAATAGCATAAACGTAACGATAATTTTATTAACGAAATCAAGCAATGTGGGACAAGCAGAGCAAGATGAAGATAGCTAAATTTTGAAAGATTTCAAGGCTCATGAAGAATAAAAAACACCATTTTGGCTTTATATTCAATATTTTGTTGGAATCTATCTCAATGAAATTAAAATGAAATATAATGTTAGTAATGCATTACTAACTGTGAAGTATAGCAGCTCTATTGCCGGCAAAGAGTGAAACTGCTCCCTGCTTGCAACGAGGTCTTCAATTGTGAGTAATATTAGACGATTAAATTTCCTTAAGCAACTTATAACTGAAGAATAACTGAAGTTAAAAAAAATGCTACAGATGCAACAGAAAGAACATTAGCAATGTAATGACTGATGCTCTAATGATTTATATTAACACAAAGGTATAAATGGGAACTTTTGATAGAAACGATAAAAATCTTTCCGAAGCTTGAAGTATCAATTAACTTAATATGAGTTACGTAAATTCTTAGGGGATCTAGTGTAAATTAAATTCTATATTAAAATTAAATTACATACATTGTTTGAAAACTAAGTACAAAATGCAACTTCTATAAAATTTAAGATTTCCTGAAAAAAAAAAGACGAAAAAAAAATCACTCTATTCTCGGCCTTTTCAACATATTTTTTAAAAATATATTCTTATTATGTTAATGCATGTTTTATGAAATACTCTTTCATGAAGATAAAAAAAGATAAATTGTATTTCCTTAAACTTTTTTTTACGCTTTTTCAGCTTTTCAGTCGCAAACAAATGAATACCAAAATAAAATTATTTTAATCACTCTTAATCATTGTGGAGGAATATTGCATGCTAAGACGGAGCATAATTACATTGCTTTGCTTTTTATGTCCAATGGGATGTTCTTCTAATTAAGAATGCAAACAGAAAAAAACAGCGTTATTTTATTCATCCGCGTGTAGTAAAATGTATGGCTTTTTCGTGTTATTCCAATAATGCATTCTAATAATCAAATTAAATTCTTTAGAATACATTTTACGACTTTTCTCTATTGTTAAAAAATACTGGGGAACTAATAATGGTTAAAATTTGAATACATAAAAAATTTATTCTTCTCAGATGGATGTAGTCCGCATTAAGTAAATTATGATTTTTTTCTTTTGGAGTAAAGAACTAAAAGTTCTTTTGGAATGAGTAAGAAAAATAAATGATACGATGAAAAAGTGAATTTATGAATGTAGAACAAATGAAGGTTAAAAATAAAGAAAAATACAAAATAATAGCCAAAAAAACCCTAATACTGGTTTTTGGATATCTAAAATTAAAATAGATATTAAAATCGTTCTTTAATGGAACATTTATTACTTATTATAAAGTCACTTGAATCTAAAATTCAAAATAAAGAAATGGGAAAACACAATTTAATAATCTTAAGTATTATTCCCTAGAGCCTGTGCATGGAATTGGAGAAGAAAAAAAGAAGAGAAAAGTAAAATCTACTTAATGTTGACACATTGAATATGTATTAATAAATGATACTTAAGTGCTGTTAGACCCTAACTAGTAAAAAGAGATTAATATAATTAGATAAGCACTTGATAATATTAATTCATGTGGCGTTATAGTGTAATTCGTGCAATGTAAACGTTGAATTATCAATATTTTTAATCCATTAAAATAATCATAATATAACTGAGTTGACAGATTCCTATGTAAGCAGAAATATTGATTTTTAGATGATGATGGTACATTTTGCGGTAACAACATTTAGTAGAATAGGTTCTTGCTGTTTAACTATATGTGGTTAACTTTCTCTCTTTTTAACTCTGATATAATTATTCCCTATACTTAAAACAAGTACCGAGAAGTTGTGATGGAAAAAAAAAACAATTTAGTGAAATGTTTGCAAGCTTTTTAAAACACAGATTTAATTAAGAAAAACAACACTTTCTAAAACAAAACGTTCATAAAGATGAATAAAATATATTATCTCTATCAAAAATACAGAAGCTCTGATGGTATCTTCTAAATATGAGACTGATAGAAAACTCATTTTTTAAATGCTCAATTTTTTTAGAATCTAGTTTAGCGAGCAAAGTTTATAAGAAAATCCTCTCTTCAAGAATATATTTAAAGAGAATTCTTTCGCAAATGAGGTTCTATTTTAATGAAAAATTAAAGCCTTCCAGTTTTCCATTTCTAGAGTGATAATCTCTCCGACGCAGAGAACTATCTAATATCCTATCTCTGTGTATTTAACCCTTCAAGGTTGTGTTAAAAACAATTTAATAACTTCTGCATTCCACTTTTCCATTATTAAAGAGATAACATTCAATATTATTAGGTAAATATTCGGGTAGAAAACTATTTCTTGTATGGTTTAAAACACTTGAAAATTAAAAGCAAATTAAAAAATATTAATGTAGCAGTTCTTCGAGAAATGTTTTGTTGCATTTAGTCATTTTGCTTTACTTTTTCACATGATCTTTCGTAAAATTATTTTATTTTTGTGAATGCGACGAATTATATTTAAAGCTCAGGAGCTGATTGTTAGATATAGAATAAATGCCGGCGAGAAGAGGGTAGTACTAAGCATCGTTTTCAATTTGATAAACAACTTTTTTGGCTTTAAGTAAAAACTCCTATATTTTCATGAGTACATACTGAACTAACTTTGATGAAGTATCACTAGCAAAAAAGAATTATGCTGATATTTTGGACATAAAGACACGATGGTAAAAATGAGATAGTAGGATGAAACAGAACATGCTGCTTGAACCAATAAATACGTTTGAATGTTCGTCTTTTTTTTTAGTTTTTAGAGGTTTTGGCTCTTTCTATTTGTTTTTCTTTCTTAGTTCATCCTCCAACTTTTTTTCGCCCGGGGAGTAGGTTGTTATAGAAGAAGATACAGTTTTCTAAAATCTAGCCCCTTTGTCATCTTCTTGACCACTAATAAAAGCGAATGTTGTTTTTACTGTATACTACAGCCCATTTTATAAACCGTAAAAATTACTAGTTTTACAGTAATAAACTGTAAAAATTGCTAGTTTTACAGTTTATTACCTTGCATTTTAGTTTTAAACTGGAACCTCTGCTGTCAGTATTATACTGTTGTTTTTACAGTATCATACAGTTAAGTTTTTACTGTAATAAACTGTAAACTTGCTAGTTTTCCAGTAACGAACTGAAATTGCTAGTTTTACAGTTATAAACTATAAAATTGCTTGTTTTACAGTTTATTGCTGTGCATTTAGCATTGAAACCTCGGCTGCCAGTATTATACTGTAAAAACAACAGTTCATCTTTTGCAGTGAAGGTTTAGGTATGACTCAGAAATATCATTTGCAACCACATCAGGACTATAGAAAAAACATGGTTTCGTTGGAGACTACAGATTACCTAGTATTCCAGAATATCCTTCACTCCTTTTTCCAAAATGACTCTTGACGCTGATGGCCGAAACATTGTTAACCAAAAAACTACTACAGTATAGTAAATTATAAAGTATTTGGGCATATAACGGAATTACCAATTCCCATTCCTTAGCTTGATTGAAGCTATTACTCTTAGGTTCGAGGTGGGGGGGGAGACCATACGCTTCCGAGCAGCGTGGAGATTTTGTAGAACAGGCTATTGCGTCCTGTGACGAAGGTATTGGTAATTTAGTATCACGCCTAGACCAATGTCTTAATTAGAACAATTTTAATGCGCCTAAGTAGATCAATGATGGATCTAACCCAAAACAAGTTTCTAAATTCCCTGTGTTTTTCACTTCATGACTCCTTGTAATCGTCAAAAAATATTTATATGCAGCATGTACTGCTTTAAAAAAAATTGATTTTAAAAATAGGTGTAGCAAAAACGAAGAAGTATAAATCATTTTATTCAAAGGTATAGAAACTTTTACATAACACAACATCAATAACTAACCCACAGAAACGCTAAATATTGGAAACCAGCTTGTATAATGAACAAATGATCTCTATTAAAGCAATCATTGCTGAACTCTGACTCATCTCAGTGAGTACAAAATACATATACGAAACATTTTAATGCTGAGTACTTAGTAACCTCTTAGTGTCGTGAGCTATGTCTATTTAAATGTTAAAGGTACTACGAATTACTTCAGGATTTTTTATTACATTCTTCTCTTAGCCTTTTTTGCTCATCCTATTTGTTTCCCATTCCCTAAGGAAGCATTAGACAGCTTGAGTAGATTCCCCAAGGCAAATTTACTTCCGTAATCGAAATAAGGAAAAGTTTGAAACGACTTGCTGAAGTGAACAGATTATTTTATCAGGATGACCATCTGAAAGCTTAGCGAATTCCTTTCACATGTAGAAAAATTCTGAGTTAAGTATACTGATGCTGTTGATAGCTAGTTAGTTATGACTCTTATCTTTTGTTTCATGTATCACATCGGCTTATATGTTAGAAATTTTTGTAGCAAGTGATTATTCCCAAGTTTTGTTTTCTTTGTAATAATATATATATATATATATATATATATATATATATATATATATATATATATATATATATATATATATATATTTCAATTTGGTATTATGAGCTATAATAAAGTCTTTGGGGGCTGATTAAACCTTCCTGCCGAAGTGCTTTTCAAAATAATTTTTAAAATGAATAAGATCAAACTAAATAAAAAAACTTTAAGAATTTGTGTGCAAACCTTCTTGGGCACGAATGAAGTACAGAAAAAAAAAGAATTCCCGCGAGTGCATAAAACAATTTCTATGAAATACAGTTATTTTTGGGGGAACCACTTTTTTTTGCTCTAATTTCAAGTTATTAAAACTCTTAAACACCATAAATAAACAGAGAAGGTGCGTTATTAGAAGACATAATGGAAATTTAAAATGCCTAATAAAAAAGACAGAAAAACTGAAAATTCAGTTAGGAATAAAACTGCAGAATTGGATACGAAACACACAAAAAGCAAGTATTTAGGGTATTGTTGCTCACTCTTTTTTAATACGAGGGCCTCACCTCATAATAAGATGAACCTTGCATGCCAGACTACATTTAAAACCTTATAATATTTATTTTAGATTGTGCATAGGAAAACGCAGAATTGAAGACAAAACTACTAACGAAGTATTTTTTTCTGTGCTGCCTGCTTATTTTATTATTGCTAAGTTTCAATTTGTTGTTTAGGAACTAATTTATTACACTTGTGCTCCAAATTTGCAGCAAGAGTTTTAAATACAAAATGAAGATGATCTGTTGCTTTGAAAGGTTCTAGAACATAGCTTTAGAGTCGTATGATGTGTTATTCTTATGATACGAAATGCACAGGCAAAAATACATTTTTTGTAAAAAAACATTTTTAAAATTTCACCTCAAAGGACTCAACTGTTCTGTTAAGACAAAGAATAGAGTATGACACAAGCAAAAAAAAAATATTTCAATATGTTGTTGGCAGAGAAAGTTATGACCGCTTGAATATCGGTAAAATATGACATTTTTCATATTTCGGCCTTACGCAACTAAAAGCACGTTAAACTTTCCTCAATTGTTTATACATTATTTGAAAGTGCTTACACTGGTCTTTCAAACGACACTACTTTTGCCGTGGCAACTGAAATGTACAAGCTGTTTTTGTCTTCACTGACCTTACAGCAACAAATTACCTCAAATTTAACATTCATTTTGTAAAGTTTGAACCTTCTGTATTCCATATACAAAAAGAAAATTGGAGTTCAACAGTACCTGGTAAGAGTTTTGGTTCACAGCAACTTTCATGTCTTGAAAATCCGCTTAATTTTTGATGCCGCACCTTCACCTCTAGGGATCCATAACAATTAAACAACTCAGCTTTAGAACAAAACATTCTGGATTTGGTGTTTCAATAAGATAATAAACATTTGGTAATTTTTTGGAAAAAGTCTGAGACGTCATGAATCACAAGCGTGACACTCTCTCAGATTCTTGCTCTTAATAATTTATCATTGAAGGTAGCTGAAACTCCTCAATTCTGTTTTATTAGTCTTTCTAACAGAATGACAAGTTTTAACCATTTTATATTAAACCTTGGTTTTATGACGACATCATAAGATATCAAAATACTCACTTACGTTTAAGCTTATATCATCAAAAAAGACGAAACAGGAAATAACTTATTTTCTATCCAATTGCGGCTTCATTTCTTTTCTGATTAGATAGTTATGTAGAAAATAAGAAAGTTGATAGGCTGATACGTATTTCCTTCCTCCTTTTATCTTTACACGTGTTTTGGTTTTTATATTTCTGTTCTTGATTCGTAGTTGCCCCATTATTCAACCCCATAAATGATCTAACTACTTAATGTATAAATCAGTGGGAAATCAAGTGAAATACCTGATTTCTACGTTCGAGGTCATTTCAATTTTTGCAGCATTTTCTCCTCTCATGTAAAAAAATAAAAAACATAACATGCATTCATGTTAATCAACGTAGTATAGTTAATATTTTTATCCCAATCATGTAGCTACCCTAGCAGCGTAATCTCATCGGCCATTCCTCGAAACCCGATGAAATTCTTATCGGCCGATGATCGGATTCGATGAGTTCTCATCGAGAATCGCTTCAATATGTCTCATCGGCCAAACAGAATCCGAGCAGCAAAATCCGATGAGTCTTGCTCTAAATACGATGAGATTTGGAGCAATTTACGAGCAGTGCAGTGCCGTGCCGATGAATTTAGGATCAATTTTGGATGCTCGGCTTATTTTCATCGGGATAGTTCATCGGAAGGATATCGCTTTCCGATGAAAAGTAGCTCATCAAAACCGTGCTCGGATACTGATCGGAACGATGTCATCGTGCGTTACGGGATCAGTTTACGAGGAGTTCGATGATTGGCCGAGCAAAATCCGATGTGTTGATGCTACTTGGGTAATATTAAATAGACATAAGAGGATTTTTGCCTCCAGCTCGTTTAATTCCTATTCCATGCTGATGAGTGCATAATAAGCACGAAACTGCAGTCCATGGATGGAATAAACGAGCTGGTGGTACATTGTATTTTTCTGTAGTTTAAATAACATCCTTCATTTTATAAACGTTTCGTTAAATAGAACCTTGTTTTAAAAAGTCATGTTTATTTTTAGTGGAACACTTTGGAGTTGAAATTTACGACAAACATCTACTATTTCACAATCATTACTTTCATGCCTATTTTATACAAAAGTAATATTCGGGAAAGAACAACTTTTACTCTGATAAACAAGTAGAATATTTATGATATAAATCTTAAAGGTATGACACGTATTAAATAACACTTGATTGCTAAAACAATTCATTTATAATAGAGTTTCTGAGACGGAAACATTTATTATACTTTCGATAAAAAATTTAAATGTATTTTACTGAATTCATTTGTTACTTGCGACTGATTATAATGGATGAACTACTGACAAATGAAACTCTAAAACGGTATACTTATTATCGTGACTGCATAATGTAGGAAGAAGAAACAATTTACAACGTAATTAATCAGTAGATATTTGGATTAGACTTCGCTTTAGAACACTAGAAAATTAGAGCTAAACAAAAAAAAAATGTTAAAAATTTGTCTTATACTAGAAACAATTAAGCAAAAAAATGTAGGATAAATTTGAGAAAATATTTTTCTAAAAGTTATTTTCATCCATACAAATAGTACATTGATGTACCAACATAGAATTAGGCATCAGTACTTAAATATGTATTCTAAGTTATATTACAAATACAGTTTTTTTTTTTTTTTTTCATTTTGCACAGAGCAAACTTTGACCATTCGTGATGTATTCTGTTACTTCTGTATTTTGAAAGTTTATAGATTATCTTTTTTGAAAACGCCACAATCTACTCCATCAATATTTTAAGAAAATTGAATAAATTTCATAGTTTTCAAACAGTCTAGGTTGAAGACACTTTTTACAACGTTTAAAACCACAGGAGTATATTCCTTAAGAGTTTCTATGCAGCTGAAAATTTGGAGGAAAAATGAGTAAGATGCAAAAATAGAATTTAAAGTGTTTTGACTATGTGAACTTTCGTCTAAGTAGCGGAAAACTAACACAGACAACCACCAGCCGGTTGGATTTGAATGAAGATTTGGTGTTTTTCCAAAAATTGCTATGAATTTTGATGGCAAGAAAGCTTTGAAAGTAAACTTAGAAATATCTCTTCTTCTAGAGTGAACCTATTCTTCATTATTTCCAAAAATAGGGTGTGAATGTGGGAAAACGGTGGTCATATTTGAATTTAGTTTGTCATTTATAGTACGAATCAGCAAAAATGATGTCAGAGGTATCTTGAATGATTTTCTTTCCCCCTTTATTTTGCTCCGTAGTGCTATTAAGCAACTTTCAGATATTTCATGTATCAATCACATTTTACACGTAATTTAACACTCCAGCTTTTTGATTATAAAATAATTACAAAGAAAGCACGACAAATAATAGAACGTGATTTCACTTGCTCTCACTGTTTAAATTACTTTTATTTATTTATTTATTTTAATTTTATTGACATATTATTCTATAAAAAACATCCTTCACTTAATTCACGACGTACCTGAAAACAAGGTCCCTAAAAATACGGCGTAAACTATAAATGCATGGAGGAAAATATATTGAATTCAGATTGTGTAATTTCATAACAAAAACTGAAAACTTTTTGCTTGAAGTTCCGAACACGCCCCTGAAATATTCAAATATATTGGGTCTTTCAATTCAACATTTTTGAAATTCTCTTGCATGCGAAATTTCGTTCCAATCGAAACCCAATGTTTTGTGCAAGACAAAACAATTCAGATAAATTCTGAATTCAGTAGTATTCCTTTTAGAATAGTACTTCGGCCAAGCTTGATAGAAAGAGCTAGATTTTCCTATTGATTTAAGGCATCTCAAGTAGTACTGTCCTGGACTAACAATGATCTCACGGGGTACTATAGCTGTTGTATACATTATTAAAAGTATATCAATATTGAAATAAAAGGAGAATCGATACGTGTTCCTCCAAAATCAAAATAGGCGCGGACAGGAGTCGATAATATTTTGATTTAAGAATAAACTATTGAAATAACGAAGTCATATAAAAGATAGAAAAATATGTACCGAAGTAACTAGTCTATTATTCGATTTACTAATAAAACATCTTGTCTATAGTTACACTCTTAAAACAACAGTTTCAAAAACGACTCAAAAATACTCACATTTGAGTATTTCATCGACTCAAAATGGCTCCGACTGCATGAGTTTCAAAAATGAAACTAGCATGTACTCAGATTCTGAAACTTTGCAAGTGCTCAAAAATGAGTCAAAAATGCTCAATTGTGAGTTATGTGAAGGTTTCAAAAACGAGTTTGTATTTATTCTGTATTTATCGACGTGCTCATTTCTGAGCATGTAATAATTTCAAAAACGAGGACGCATGCTCTCATTATCGAGTACTTAGGAAGTTCATTATTATGAGTATGTATGAGCTCAGAAACGAGTATGTAATAAATTCAAAAACGAGTATATTTTTGAGAATGTAATACTTTCAGATTTGAACAACATTACTCGTTTCCGAGTACTTAATAGTGTCAATAACGAGTATGTATGTACTTACACTGAAGTGACAAAAGTCATGGGATACCTCTTAATATCGTGTCGGCCCTCCTTTTGCCCGGCGAAGTGCAACAACTCGACGTGGCATGGACTCAACAAGTCGTTGGAAGTCTTCTGCAGGAATATTGAGCCATGCTGTCTCGATAGACGTCCATAATTGTGAAAGCGTTGATGGGGCAGGATTTTGGGCACGAACAGACCTCTCGATGGTGTCCCATAAATGCTCAATGGGATTCATGTCGGGCGATCTAGGTGGCCAAATCATTCGTTGGAATTGTCCAGAATTTTCTTCAAACCAATTGCGAACAGTTGTGGCCCGGTGACATGGCGCATTGTCATCCATAAAAATCCCATCGTTGTTTGGGTACATGAAGTCCATGAATGGCTGCAAGTGATCTCCAAGTAGCTGCACATAAGCATTTCCAGTCAATGTTCGGTCCAGTCGCACTAGAGGACCAAGTCCATGCCATGAAAAAACAGCCCACACCATTACGGAGCCACCACCAGCTTGAACAGTGCCTTGCTGACAGTTTGGGTCCATGGCTTCGTGGGGTCTGCGCCACACTCGAACCCTACCATCGGCTCTTACCAGCTGAAATCGTGACTCATCGGACCAGGCCACGGTTTTCCATTCATCTAGGGACCAACCGATATGCTCACGTGCCCACGAGAGTCGCTGCAAGCGATGTCGTTCTGTCAGTAAAGGCACTCGAGTCGGTCTTCTGCTGGAATAGCCCAAGAAATCCAAATTTCTCCGCACAGTTCTAGCAGACACGTCCATTGTACGTCCCACATTGATTTCTACGGTGATTTGACGCAGTGTTGCTTGTCTGTTAGAATTTACGACTCTTTGCAGACGTCGCCGGTCTCGATCTTTAAGTGCAGGCGGTCGACCACTGCGCTGTCCATGGTGGGATGTTATGCCTGAAATTTCATACTCTCGGCACACTCTTGACACAGTGGATCTGGGAATATTGAATTCTCTAACGATTTCCGAAATGGCATGACCCATGCGTCTAGCTCCAACTAACATTCCGCGTTCAAAGTCTGTTAATTCACGTCGTGCAGTCATCATCACGTTAAAACCTCTTCACATGAATAACTTGAACAGAAATGAAAGCTCTGTAAAAGCACTGCGCATTTATACCTGTTCTATGCGATGCTACTGCCATCTGAAAATTTGCATATTGCTATCCCATGACTTTTGTCACTTCAGTGTATTTCTGAGCACGTTTCAGTTTCAATAACGAGCACACACTACGCTTTATGCTCTTATTTCTGAATATGTTACAGTTTCAAAAAAAAAAGTACATACTAATTTGTATGTACTCATTTTTGAAGCTGTTCTAGTTTCACTAACGAGTCGTTAGTGAAACTAGAACATGTTCAAAAATGAGTACATACAGATCGGTATGTGCTCGTTTATAACGAGCACATACTGATCTGTATGTACTCCTTCCTGAGTATATTATAGTTTCAAAATAGAACACTCACTCTCCTATGCTGTACTCAATTGTGTATGTTTTAATTTCACATATGAGTAGAACTTCTTATTGAGTGTGCGCTCATCTACATTAGCTCACTTTTTGAGGGGTCCCAAACTCTTGAGAAAGTAGCGATAACTCGAAGTTTTTAGTTGGTCTCTTGGGTTTTCGAGTCTCTTTCCTTTGCACATTTTTTTTTCCAAAACAGCATTGTAGGCAATTTGGTTTCAAATTAAAAACGCGAAATTTTACCTATAATTTATGATATTATTTAATATGAATGTAGTACATTTTTACAGAAACAAAGCAAATGTAATAAAAAAATTTTATTGCAATCTTAGCATTTTTACAGAACATGATGACCCATTATAGAGAAGATGAAAACAATTTTTTTTCTGAAGACAAAAAAATATCAAAACTTTAAAACACACAAAAAAAGTAAATAATTCAAAAAATATTTATATACATCAGGTGAGGCGGTTCTGTTCTCAACCACAACGAATGTCTGTGATGGCTGCAGTTTGTCGCTTCCTATAGACAGGATGAAAGGCTGTCTTCGTTCTAAGGACAACAGCCCGTCTTCTTCCATGAACTTTTCAATACCTTCACTAACCTATTAACAGGATAGAAAAAAAAATTAAGAATGATGATGACAATTAGGGACGATGAAAACAGCTCTAAGTCAAAAAAGAGGAAAAATTGTGTGGCTCAAAATTTGAATCTACTTTTTTTTATTATTATTAAAGACTTTTTTCTGTACTTGCTTCTGTCATGGTTTTCACCTTTTGCTTCCGGTTGCAGAGTTAAATCCAGCCGCGTGATCTTTAACGCACTTCTGCTTTATAGTGGAGTTGAGTCGAGTACAATCATTGGCAGGACAACGACTGGCAGCTTTAAATCCGACTGAAATTGTTGGAGACAAACCTTGCAATATTAACCCTACACTGCATGATTTTTTATTTTTCGTAGAAAAAAATATATGTGTTTGTTAATGTAATAAGAAAACATGGAAAAATATTAAAAAAAAATTAACTCTAAATTTTCACCCCTTTCTAATTAAAAATAGCTTTGTTGCCAAATGGCTACACCATGCATTCAACAGATAAAAGTGATTGTAAATGATAGCCTTGAAATTAGTTCTTTTTTGTAAAAAAATAGAGGAATTGAACATTTGGTGCACTGTACTCTTGTAATCCTTTACATTTTGACATTTTACATTATTTTTTATATGTACTTGTACTTTCCGATGATCAATTCTGTCAAATCTGATGTCTTTTGGAGGCTCTCTCGCGCAAGCTTTCTTTCTTTTCTCTTTTTTTTTTTGGTTTGTAACTAGTTCCTCTGTAGCTAATGGTCTGTTTTTAATACGCTTTTATTAATTTCACATGTGGGTTTGTTTGTTTGTATGTATGTATGTATGTAACTCTGAATAAAAGATAAAATTTACGTTCTTTGCAAATATAAAAGTAATATATTTAATATTATTTTTAATACTAAAGGCTAAACTGTATTGCATATTGATGTATTATAAGTACATGTAAACTTAAGTGCGGATATTCAGTAGTTTTGAAAATCAGAGGGAAACCCGTGATGATCACAGCGCATTCCAATGTAAAAGCGTATTTTTTAGTTTTTTTTTTCAAAACTATATTTTAAAATTATTAATGACTTTACTTGTCCGTGTAAGCACAACGTTTGTGCTAACTGAAATCTAAAATGAACACGTTTTAAAGGCTTTTCCCTATTGATTTTTTGTTTGTTCACTCTGTTGAACATCAACTAAGCATTGATAATTGCGAGGTCTTATAAACGGTAGAACAGCCGAAAGTACCACTTTTGGGTCCGCATGATTATATTATACCTTCCAAAAAGAGAAAGAAGCTAGCGCGAAACATAAACAAAGCACATACTTCATGAACTATAGAGATGAATCGAAGTGTTCTCTGGATGCTTACTGCATAATGTTGCCAAATGGCTACAGACGTGTATTATGTCCTAGATTTTTTCCAAATAATTATTTTGATGTAAAACGCATCTTAAACGAAAGATAAATGTTTATTTTATTCATGTTATTTTTTTAAAAGACGAAGAAAAATATTTCATTGTAAAAAATAATTTCAAAACATGGTAGTTTGAGTGATTTTAAAAGCTATCCATATGGATTCATTTAAGAGCATGTAACAGACCAGTGCTGCCATGTATGGAGGATAAATGGTGATAATTGCTTTAAATATACCCAATACTTGCTTTTTATGCATTGAGTTGCCTTATGACTACATTCTGCTATTCATAAG
>JAXGGA010006729.1:0-67695 GCA_038373865.1 Uloborus plumipes
CTCTTTTAAATGCACTCGTAAATGATTCTATGAAAAACACATGTTTTGTTTTACTATGTGTTTCTTTGACATGTTGTTTCTAGTGTTTTGAACTCTGTTTTGTGTTCTATAGTAAGAGACTTGCTCACTTAAGATTTTGCCACTCACATTTAGAAATTCCTATCCAGTTGCAACCAACACTAGCCATGCAGATCATCTTTGCTTGTTACCCAGCTTTATCATTAGTTTATGGAGAATTAACTTACTAAAATTGGGTACTTGCATAGTATTCTGTTGACTATTTTTAGCAAAACTAAAACTATTGCTGAATGAAATTGAAGAAAATAAAATCGAAATAAGTACAACTTTTTTCTGGCAGTATATAGTATATTTGGTGAAGTTTTTGTTTTTGACAAAAATGCAAGAGTGAGTAAGTACCAAAAATTAATGTAAAATGTTGGGGTAAGAAAATCCAGAAATCCGTATAGAAATCAGGAAATTCTGTTCTGGAAAAAATTACTAGAGAATGTTGCAAGTTACTCAAAATTTCAAGTTTTTTTTTCTTTTTTTTTTTTTGCAATCTTTAAGTGTTGGCAATCATGTCAGTTATTGTGATTTTTCAATATTTAATCAATGGTTAAAGTCGATTTTATTAAGGTTATTTTTATTTATTTTTTCATTTCATGTGGTTTTTTTTATATTTATTTTATAAAATAAACTAAATTAATTTATATTCTCATTAATTATAAGTATTTAACAAAAACTACAACAATTCAATTTTATTACATTTAATTCTAAATTTTTCTAGCCATAATATGAGCATTTACTCTTAGTTGTAAGAACCAATATATGATTCTGTAAATCCTAACATTTTATTTTCCAGTGTGATAAAGGAATTGAAAAGCAGTCCATTGATATTATTGAAAGACTGAAGCAAAATGCTGTACATCCTAAAGTGAAAATTTTTGCATCTATTGCTACTGCCATTGAGAAAGTAAGATCTAAAATTTCTTGTTACTTTGAAAATTTTTTAAGTTTTAATAAAATTGCTTTTTTAATGAATTTTAACCCTTTAATTTTACATAATTGCATCAATATCACACATCTTATTTACAATTTTTTGAAAATAATTATCCGTTACCATATTCAGCGGGGCGGATAGTATGTCTGTTACACAGAAAGATACATCTTTCCTTTCTTTTCTAGCCTCAAGAAGTTAAAATTCCTACTCAAAACAGTCATAAAAAGCTGATGAAAAATTTATCCCTTGTCTGTGGAGACAGCGGAATAGTTCTTGGGTTGTATCATCTTTACATTATGTACAAAGTAAGGATTTTATCTATTTTTCTTCCTTTCTTATCATCTTATAATCAAGACGTTAATCGTTCCATGTTGAACTCAGAAAATATTCTAGCTTTGTATCAGAAAGTCTAAAATATATTTTTATTATAAAAACTGAGGCTTTTACTTTTATTGTCGATAATTCAACGGGATGTTTCTGGCCAACGTTCTGGCTATTTGTTCTCTTGTAGTGGAAGCAAAACTAATTCAGCCTTCTTTTTTATTTATTTTTATTGGAAATTTTATCAACTGTATAAATTCTTCATTTTATGTTATGACTTATCTTGTTCCTAAACTTTCTCGTTCTCTAATTTTCCACCTCTAGGTTGACAGATAGATGATAGTCTTTTATGTTTATTTAGTTTGGCTATCACCTTATTTATACCTGCTTAGTGTTTGAATTGTATTAATTCATTTTGCCTATGTAATAAAATAATATGCTTGTCAATTTTCTTTAGCATTTTAGACGGAAATATGAGAATATTTTTCTATCTGAAAATGCAGCAATTGACGATGGTAATTATTTCTTATTCTTGTTATAAATTGCACCAAATTACTTTTATTTATTTGGTATGATTTTAGTTGCATCAATAATGCATTACCTGTTATTTTTAGATGAGTGCCTTACCTTTGGAGCTTGTTTAGTTACATCAAACTGGTAAAAGAAATGAATTTTCTTTATGACAGTATTTTATTCAAACTGTATTCATCAAACAACAAGAAATAATTTTTAAAAATTGATTTTAATTTAGAACTTGTATGTTTCATTATTTTTTCTGTTAAATGAATAAGCAGAGAAAATATGATGTATTGATTGATCCTGATAAGAAGTGGTGATAAAGAGTTTTTCATGCTAATCACTAATAAGGACTGCAAAATGGAACGCATTTCTCACTGTAAAATCACAAGAAGTACTGTAAGGAATGAAACAGAAGTTTTTATACTACTGGACCTAACTAAGAGATTGTGCTGTTTAAGTTTTAATGTCAATCACTCAAGGGGGGGGGGGGTGCAATTGAATATGTCATTCAGTATTGTTGCATTATCTTAAGTTATTCAGGGAATGAAACAAAAGGGTTGTACTTAATGGATGCTGATAGTAATTGTTGCGATTTATATTTGACAACAAGTATACTCCATGTAGGTGGATGTAACCAAACAATTTTCTCATTAGGCATAAGTGATATTGCTCAAGATAGAAGTGATGCAAAAAATTAAACAAAGGTTTGTGTATATCTGGTCTCCAATACAAGCTGATTCTGATTAAATTTTTATCTCAATTATGCTTTGCTTGATTTTAGCTCAATATGAAAGAATATTTTTCATCTTCAGTGAAGTTGATGTAATGCACGGATTCAAACAAATTTAGCTTTGTGATAAAAAATAATGCTAGTTATTTTTAACAACAGCCAATTGTTAAAAGGGGCTTTCAACTATTTCAGTAAGAAACAAAATCACTGAATTTGCATGAAATTTTCATGATAGTTTTAACATATACTTGTTTGACTTTTATTTTTACAGCACCTGTGTTTGAAAAATTTTTTTTTTTTTTTTTTTTTTTTTTTTTTGTCTATCACGAAAGAAAAGACAATGTTTTGTTGAAAACATTTAATAAACATAATATTTTTAGAGGGGGTGGTAGATTTTTTTTTCTTTTTTTATTTATTGGGTATCCCGCCCCCCTCACTTTTTCTTTCTTTTTCTTTTTAAAGTTCCCTTTAAAATGACATATAGTTGCCTATATTTATGTTTAAGATTTATGCCCCATTATTTGTGCTGTAAATTTGAAAATTTGTGCTTTACCTTTTTATCTAATTGTGCTTTACCTCATTACACTTCTTAAATTGTATTCTATTTGTCCTAAATCATTTTGTTTAAACGAAATCAAATTGTATACATCTAACAATTTCCAGCAACATTACTCATTTTAATTTTATCCCTTTTTCTATTTTTAGGTGTGAAGACAATGTCACTCTTTATAGTACATGTGTAAGTGTGCAATATGCTTCTTCTGAAAAATATTTTAAACGTATGTGCTGAAAAACACATTTTTTTTATTTATTTTCGTTTCACTTGTTTTAGCTTTTTTTTTTTTTTTTTTATTCAAGCTTTGACAAATCACTTCAAAATTTGATATTTAATTTGAAGTTAACATGTTCTACTGAACATAATTCTTGTTTTTTGTGATTTCAGTTGCATTTTATTTAATTTATTTATTTATTTTATTTATTTATTCATTGCACATAAAACTATATTTTTTCAGCATCTTTGGAGTATTGAATTTGTATTTAAATGCAGAAAATGTTAAATTGTTTTGATGTGATTATGTTTAAAAAAAAGGTTTATTTTAATTTTTATTCAAGTGTACTTTTTAGTTATTCACAAATGCAGCTTTTTATTAAGTTTGGGAAAAAATGAGAAATTACTCAATGTAACCAAGGCCTCTTATTCAATCAAGTTATATCATAGTTATTTGTATGTTATACTCCAAATGCGTTAAGTGGGCTTTGATTTGGAGCAACACTTATCTGTAATTTTTTTTCTGTCAGGCTCTTAACGTTGAATCTGTGCCAAAAATATTGACTCTGGAACATGAAGAGTATCTAAATTATCTTGATGCCAGTTTTGAAAAAGTGCTTCTGGAATATTTAATTAGGTAAATTATTATTATTCATTTTCGTTGTAGTTGACTTCATCTGATTTATGCTTTTATGTTTTCAGTTAAATCTCCTTAGTTATTAAAAGGGTTTTTTCTTTTTTCATAAATGTTTATATTTCTTGCTTTTGTTCATATTATTAGTGCTAACTGTTATATAAGTATATAACACCAACATTTAAACCATTTTTACGTTGAAACTTTTTTAAAGCAGCAGATTTTTTATTTATTACATGCATTTGTAGTTTTAATATTTTTCTAAATGAGCAATGATTTCATCACATTTATCATTAAACCACCAGTCAAAGGGTCTGAGTATCTGTGGAGGAACTGTGTGTAGTCCCAGGAAAGTTAAGATGAGAAATAAACTTTTAGCAGATCTTGTTGATATAAATAACAATGCAGCTTAATTTCAAAATTCTTTCTATATTTAGGCTGCTATCAGATAAGCTAAAAATCCAAATAAATAAAACAGAGAATGTATGTGTGTATGTATGTACCTTACTCAAATCCAGTTTTCGTCATATCTGGACCAAATTTGGCAGGGAGGTATTTTGCCACCCGGGAAAAGTCATAGGAGGGGGGGGGCGGGGTCGAACGCCAAAAAAATACTGAGCCTTTTGAATTTCAATTTGAGGACTCAAAAATAGCTTAAAGTGTCTCTTTCTACTTGAAATAATTATCGGATCTTCTCGATTTTTGTCTCATTTGAAAGCTCGCCAAAAAATACCCTTTTTGTGGGATTTCCTTCCGAGGGTTTTGAAAACTCCTAAACGCTAAATTCACCCAGAAAAAAAAAGGGGCATTTCTAAGTTTGGAAATATCCATTTTAAATTGGATTTATTAATATTCTCTGCACAAGGGTGAAAGAAATTAAATAGCATGAAACAAATCTAGGTGTTTTTTTTTTCTTGATTATGAACAAATAAAATTCTTGCTTTGAGGTGATTGATTGATTTTTGACATTGTGTGCCGGCAAAATATCGACTTTAATCTAATCGAATCTTTTAGACACTTGTGTCACTTGACAAAACTTTTATTTTCAAGGTAGACCCGTGCAAAGCCGGACGACACAGCTAGTATATATAAATAAAACTTTGATTTCCTACAAATTAAAGTTTTTGCAATCAAAAATTGCATCAAAGTGCTCTATGCTTCTAAAAGTTATAATTTTGCATAAGTTTTGGTTCACCATTTCAGCTTTTTTATCCATTCTCTTGATTAACCACTGTTACCAGTTCATGTATTGACCGAAGCAGTTGTATATTTTTTGCAGCAATTTAATAAATAGGATGCAAGCTCTGTCTCCCATTGAACTGTATTTTTGGGAAGAAAAAAAACAATAATACAGATGTTGTAAATGTGTGCGTTCATTTAAAAATAACAGCAGAAAAAACTGAACTATTTTCTTGAAATGCATGTATTGATTTGATTCAATTTTTGCATATTTTTCGCAGTAGTCTTTTTTTTTTTTAAATTATATACATTGTTTGACTTGTATATGTTTTTCAGGTGTCCAAAAGAAACTCTCACTGAATTGCCTTCAAATGAAATTCCTAATCGTTTACTAGAATCGGCTCAAAACTCTCTTGAACAAAGTAACGAATATAGTAAGTAATAATACCTGTTTTATGGTTTAGTAGAAGTCATAATCTTCTGTGTTCTTTTTTGACTTTTTTCTAAAAATTTTGGTTTTATGATTCTATTTTACTTAATAGTTCACTTAATAGAGGTCATATAATATGAATATTTTTCGCCAGTTCTATATGAATAAAAACTGTTGTATGTATTCTACCCAAGCCTTTTTCTCAAAATAAACTTATGTGCAGAAATTTAACTTTTTTGAAAGAAATATGCGAATATGTATATATGTGTTTAGGTATGAATTTTGTTTCAAATGAGTTTTCTTCTTGCAAATCCCCATCCTTTTTTAATGCATTTATTTTTTGCCTCCTGCTTTTTTTTTCCTTTTTTAATTTTAGTTTTCCCATCTTAATTAAAGTTATATCATGACAGTAATCATTAATTTGTCTAATTTTGGAGTAGCACTGTAAAAGTGCAAAATTAAACGTATTACTTTATTCAGTACATTTTTTTATAAATGTTGAATTTTTAAATAAATTTTGACATTTTTTAACCCTTTAACTGTCAAGTTATTTTGATTTTTAACACTTTTCCAAGCACAAACCCGAGAAACAGTCGGGTTTGACAAAGAGATGAAGCCGAAATAAACGTCTCCCGATATATATTCGGGTATAACAATACGATGCACTCAAAAAAAAAAAAAATTACCCCGCGTAATACTAGGGCGTTACATTTTCGAAAACCAGCTGTGCTCGAGACTATCTCGGGCATGACAGTTAAAAGGTTAATCTTTAGAATTAAAATGCAAAAATATTTAAACTACTCCTAAGTGGTATTTATACTTAGTGTTAATTATCTGAAATTTTAGTTTAAAAAAATTTAAAAAGAAAAAAAAAAGTGCACTGGGCAATATTCTACATCAATTTCAACTATAATTATTTCTTTCCACTTTTTATTGAAATGTTTGCATCAAAATGCATTCTAAAACTGCATTTGAGTTTTGTGCAGTTTTCCTGTTGACTTAAGTTTTCTTTTGTTTTTCTTAGCTTCTAGTACAAAAAGTCAACATCAGGATTTTAAAGAATGTAATTGCAGGTAAGTGATATAGTTAATTTTTCATACCAAAATATAATTTCCTTTTGAAAATTTTTTATTTGGCAAATAATATTCATATATTTTAAAGGCATGTAGTACCTCTGCATGACATGTGGGATGTTATAGACTCTTTGAAAATGAATAACATAGGTATGTCCATAAGACAAACTATTTTGTCTTTCTTTAATTATTGGTAATTATTTATGTTTTGTTTTCTATACTTGTAAATTCAATAATACATTACTAAGAGGATTGACTGTTTTAAATATACTTTAAATACTGAATGACTTTGACATGAAGGATTTAATTGACGTAATTTTGAAACATTGAAACATGCAACTTTACATTAATTTTCGTTAGGAAATTTTTATAAAGCATCTTGACTACTTTCTTAAATTTTAACTTTTTGCAGAATATTTCTGGGAGGTAGTTTTATAAAACTTAACGGGAAACATTTTACACATTCATAAACTTTGTTTACCTTGCTGTTGGCTTTTTAAATCTTTAATTTTTAACCTTTTAACATGCAAACTTGAAAATAACATAATCTTTCTGATGTTTTGCCTTGTCAGTGTAATGACTGTTTTGCTTTCTTATTCGTTTAAAAATTGTTTAACTTTTTTTCACTTAAAAATATATTTAGAATAAATAATTGAACCTACCTATGAACAAGAACTTTTAAAAAATTATACTTTTTACCATTTCCTTATTATTCTATTGTTTCAATTTTTTTACCGCCTCAAAATAGTTGCCACAATATATTTGCCATAAGAGTTTTTCCATTAGCCAAGGGGAGGGGGGGGGGAGGATCAAACATAAACCAGGAGGATTTTTTGCTAGTAGTTTTTCACAGATGTAAACTTATAGCTGATTGTTAAGTATATAAAATAAGATTATAATCTAAATTTTTAGCAATTATTTTCATATTAAGTGTCCATCCATAAATATTACAAAAAAAGAGTATAAATTTTAAAATTTTAGTCTTCTGCTTGAAAACCTCTCATTAGATACTTTTCAATTTCATTAGTTATGATATGAAAGGTCATAAAACTGAAATTTTTATGATTGGTTTGTTTTCATCTGTGTGCTTTAACAATAGTAATTATTAATTGCTAATTGATTTTTCATTTTATTATATACTATTTTACTGTAACATTTCTATGTAAAACCTTTTTAACACACTTCTTTTGAGTGACATTTTTGATACTATTCAAAACAATGATGGCCGTCATTGAACTAATCTAATATTATGTTTAATTTCTTAGGTATAGAATCTATGTTTCTAAAAATTTTGAGACTGTTTGATGAAAACCAAAGTCTGTTTTACTGTGTTTTATCTCGTTCTCCAATCATCATTTTATGCACTCCACTGGAATTATCCACTGCTCAAAACTTTCTCAAAGCCTTAAGTGTATTCATACCAAGAAAGAGAAGGTGAATAAACTTTATTACTTACTTAGTTTTATTTATTTATTAAAATAAATTGAAGTAAAACTTTTTTCTGTGTTTTTGTGAATGGTGTGTGCTTATTCTTTAGGAAGCAAAAGACACTGAATGCAACTTTTGATATTTTTGCTAACTCTGTTCTCCAAAAATAATTTATGAATGGATTTAAATGAAAATCTGCTAAGATGTCTCATTTAAATTACTCAAATAACGATGAAGTATTTAAATAAAGCTGCAGCCTTTTTTTTTTTCTGTATTACATAAAACAACCTGAGCTAACAGAAATCCTGCTCAACCGGAAATTTCTGAAGTTTGATCTACTTTTGAACATTTTCATTTGTGTATCAAAATTACTGTTAATTTTACTCTAAGTTTTAATTTTGAGACATGATTACAATTTTTACATATTATGTTTAGATTGGTATTATAGTTTTTGCTACACCACTCATCGCATAAACCTCATGTATTTCAGTGAACTTTAACCATTAAGCACTGCTGCACCTAAAATTTTCTCTTCAAGATTATGTATTACTACATGTTTAGAGGAGAAAAAAGCTAATATATGTTTAATTTTTGCTGTGTCTAAGTCAACCAATGATGTCAATACTCACTCCTGTAATTAGCAATTTTTTGCCTAATATGCAAATTTTAAATTCCAGATCGATGCAAACCAATTGATTTTGGAGAAAAAATGTATGGAGATGCCATTTTTGAATATCAACCAATTTGTCAAATGTTTTGTCACACATAGCATATAGACAAAAAACAAATTAGATGGATTGGATAGAGCAAAAGCTTGTAAGGCATCCCATCATAATTCATTATTTTTTTAAGAGTTTATCGTCAGCAATGTGGTCTTTGATAATCATGTTTTGGAACCCTCATTTTTCTCTTAACAATTGCTGAAATGAACTTACCAGACACTGCATTAACTGATTTACCTTAATGTAATTAAAAATTTTAAAATTTAAGTTACATCTAAAATGCTATTTTCCGATATTTTGATCCTAAATCAGTTGCTTTCGATGAAAGGTGGAAAATACTCTCACTAGATGGCAAAACCTTGTTCATTAGGAGGGCAATTACTTCAGATTTAAAATAAAAATTTAGTGTTTAAAAAATGCCATTACTTTTTGGCCCTTTTAATAGTTATTTTATAGTTATCTATTCGCTTATAATAGTATAGTGTTATTAAAAATGTTTTTATAATTTCTAACTTTTAAATTTATATCTTTTGTTAAAACAACAGTGAAATGCTGTATGTGGACATCAGTAGACAAGGAAGAGTTAAAAAAGCAGATTTTGAGCGTGTAGCTGCTGTGACTATCTGTTTTCAGAAACATGACAATGTAGAAGATTTCATTCCATTTGAGCTTTTAGTAAGTATAATGCTATAATTTATCATGTATTATGTTCATTTTATGAACATTATATGGAATTAGAAAATTATGCCCCTTTACATGATTTGTAATGTTTAAAAAATTCCATGCTATTTTGTTTTCTACATTGATTTAATTCTCTTACTTTATTGCAGACATCAGTATGCATTTTAAACCTGAAAGATTGCTCTTTAACAGCTCCTGGTTATACGGTATGTTATTCTTAAATTCCTCACGTGTGTTACTTTTGGCTGACTTTAAGCCCTTCCCCCTTCCTTTGTACCCCTTCCACCCCCAGAGTTCTTAGTTTAAATCCCAATTCTTATGCAAACCTTATGTTATCAAGCCTGTTATTTGGTAATATGGAGGACTGTTATCCCCCCCCCCCACACACACACATGCGCCTAGATTGTAAGGACATAGTTGTGCATTTGTGTCACCCTCCCCTCTATTAAAATGTATTGATTGTTGTATTGATTGAACACCCATCCACCATAAAATTTAGAAATAGCAAGCCTAACTTCTATGACCCCCCCCCCCTCTACAGGAAATAAATTCTAGGTATTGAAAACCAATGTTTATAGTGCACCAAAATATTTTTTCTGCTGTTATTTTTCTTTTGTTGGTTTAGAATTTGCATTAAAAGTATATAATGCTCATCTTTTTCCAAAAATTTAACCACACAACAAATGACAAGCCTTCCATTTGAAGAACAAGTGGTATACTAACGTTTTACCTTAATTTGGTTCGGGATATATCATATGTTTCCTGGAAAGCTGTATTCCATTTTTTTTTAATGGCATTCTTTGACTGCATAATATTTCTTCAAAATGCAAAAAACCTTCATTCCTTCCCCTCCCCCTTCATATTTATCAAGAAAGCTAGCAAATTAGTAAATCCCTTCATTCCACCTAACTTTTGCTAAAAATTCAGTGACTTAGATGAACATTGTTACCCTTCCCCTCTCCTTTTCCACAATTCATTTATTTTTATTAAAATTATAACAGCGTTTTTTTTTTTTTTTTTTTCTGTTCGATATTTTGCTTGAATGTTTCTTTCTCTCATGATTTTCCTCTTATTACAAACATGAGATCAAAAACATACACAATTGAAAGTTATCTGAAGCTTTGCATGAAGGATTTTATTTTATGTATACTGTCATCTTGTGAAGACTAGTCATTTTGAAGAAACATAAGTTCAAGAAAATGTGATGAGCTTTCTATTTTGGGAGATTGGGGGGGGGGGGGTATGGACAGGGAGTAGACCTAACCATAGTAGCCTTTATTGAAATGAAAATGTGATTTGTTTTGTCTTCTTCTTTTTTTCCAAAAATGAATAACTGCTATTTTAAATACCAGGGTTCCCTTCTTGCTGATGTGAACGATAGGATAAGAGCAGTTCCTGCAAATGGACCAGTATTTTCCGTTTTATATAGGTAGTATTCTTACTTATGTAATTTTATTTTGAAATGATTGAAGTACATTATTTTATTTAAATTTTTATGGTTTAAGTTGAAGGTTTTTTTTTTTTTTTTTTAATATTAATGCCATACTAATAAAAGCTGGTTCTGCAAAAAAAGTTGAATTAGTAAAAGAAAAATCAAGAACTTATTAACTTGACAGCTGAAGGTCAATTGTAGGAGAGTAACTATTAGAATCCATCTGTAGAATCTAATTTATCTCTATGAAAAAAATGTAATGCTTTATGAAGATTGTGAATCGAAAGGCTTTATATATAAATATATATATATATATATATATATATATATATATATATATGTATATGTGTATATATATATATATATATATATATATAATATATATGTATATATATATATATATATATATATATATATATATATATATATATATATATGTGCTCATAGAAAGTATTGTAGACTATTGCTAATTTAAAATTTAATGAAGAACTTTGAAAACAATTAGAATTACTGAGAGTTGGATGTATTGAATAGTTCAAATGATGAAAAGGCTAATTGTAAATATTGTTGCTAAAGTAAAATAATATTTATTGATATGCATGTAATATGTATGTTTATTTTCTTTGAGTAACATCATATTAAATACATTTATTTATTCACACATATTAAACAACTGATATGTAATTTAATGTCATCGTCTACCTTTGTTGTTGTTGTCTCGTGCCAGCCAGGCTTTCAAATTGGGGTGCGCTACTTCACTTTTCCAACTGTCCAGTCATTTGGTGTGAAGTCCGACTTCCATAGTACGCGCTTGCCATAGGGACCCGTTTATAGGGTAGGCAACCTTCCACAGCAGAACAACACATTCACACATAGGAAGGACAAGGACAGGAGAGAGAAAGTACATCCACGCCTAAGCTGGAATTCGAACCCGGGACAACTCCATTGTGGAGTAACACACTTACTATACAACAATCTCTGTACAGTAAGACTTCTCTGACCATTGTAATTAATTCAAATGCTTTTCAAGCGAGGATTTTGTCTCTTACACTGTTGAAGGAAAAATTGTCTCTACATGTTTCTTGTCCTCTTTTCCTTTGTCATCAGCTTTGTTATAATTGTTAAGCAAATAACTTTTGCATCAAATAGAATGCAGAAACAAGAACAAACCTGAACGAAAAACATTCTTTCCGGTAAAATCGTAAGACTACTTTCAGTGCAACTTTTAATTGTGCTCAAACAGACAATGATATTGAAATCATTTGAAAAACATGGTTATAAAGAACAATGTACAAATGATTTTTTTAAATGTATATTTTAACTTTAACAATGCTATAAAGTAGACGTAGTTCTTAATTTTAGCTCTAAAAATGTATGAAAGTTTTTTTTTTTTTTTTTAACTTCATACCAAAATGAAGATGACATATGGATTTGTTGCATACATATTTGTATGAATTTTTATGTTAATCTCCTACGTTTAGCATTTTATGTGACATAGAGAAAACAGTTCAGTGGTGGAAAATGGTTACTTCTCCTTCTGTAGATTCCAGTGCAGCTCGCTCAGCTATACTAGCAAAAGGTTTTTCTCGAATGGACACACAAATAATTAAGGTAAATATTTTTATGTAAGTAGTGAATAAAGCACAAACTTTTAATGAATTTGTCAACTTGTATTAATTTTAAGAGGAGCTTTTTGTTTGGCCATGAAAAGAGGTCAAGTGTTAGATAATACATGTAGTTTATTTCGTTAAATGTTCTTTACAAAACTTATAAATTACCACAAAAATGTTTCATATTTAAAATGTATTGCTTTAAGCATTTACATTTCATGTAAGTTTTATGTTTTCTCAATTTTTATGTTAAAATTTAATTTTGTTAGTTATATGTTATTATTTTATTAGAAATTATTTCATCTGTGCATCAATATTTGTTAATTTTTGAAATAATAAACAAATATATTTGCTTAAAATGTAAATAACTGTTCTTTTTCTCTGTAGAATTTATCAAATCTGGCTGAAAGAGGAAAATTTGTTGAAAATTAAAGCTTGGAAGATTGTAATTAAGTGAAAGTTGTTGTTTTTTTTCTTTACTATGTCCATCTGTTGTCATTATCTTATCATTTTTAAAATGACTGGTTTTTAATATTCTGTTTAAAAAATCTCAAGCACTTCAGTGTTTTTATTTTTATTTCAACCACCATGCTTCTTTGCAAAAAACATAAAAAGGCAATGGTTCATGCAATGTACCGACAGCCTAGCTATATCACCCACAGACTGCAGTTCTGTCCTAATTTGGACTCATCAATCTGGCATAGGCAATAATCGAGCTGAATGCAGATGGTTCTTCAGTAAAACTGAAAGTGCAAATAAAACTGTATAAAACTATAGCAAATTTTACACACCAGCTAGAGACCACAGCAATGGAGTGGTACAACTCTTTTCAGATAAGCTAGTTTCATTTCAGCTTGCATTGGATTAAATGTCTTGCACTCTTTGCTATGCCATAAAAGCTAGAAATAAGCTTTTTGAAAAAAATGAAAATGAAATGTAATGAACAAATTGTAAAATATTTTCACTTGTAAGTGGAATTGACTCTTTTTTGCAGTCATGGTTTTTGTAAAAGGTATCAAAATACTGTCAGCCCAGCTGAATCAGGTAACGAATAATCGAATACCCTGCTTATGCGAATAAAACTTTCTGGAACGAAAATTTCCCTATAGAAGCAATGTTAACGATTCTCTGCTTAATCAAATATTTTCCCCTTATAATCAATAATATTCGTCAGCTTTTGCAAATATTTTGTCACAGAAAAATATTGAATGAATTTAAAATAAATTATGTAAGACCAAAGATTTGCATACAGTTTATTACAACAAGTGAGAAAAATAACACTCACAATACATTAAAACTTTCTCAAACCAAATATGTCCCCATAGAAGCAATGTTAACGATCCCATGCTTAATCAAATAATTTCACCGTATAATCAATAATATTGATCAGCTTTTACAAATATTTTTTCAGAGAAAAAAATGAATAAATCTAAAATAAATCATATAAGAACAATTATTTGCATGTGGTTTATTACAACTAGCGAGAAAAACAACTCACACTACATCAAAACATTTCCACTACTCCAATTTATTTTGCCATTGCCATTAGAAGAAAAAATATATACATAGCTCAGAGACAGAGGATAAAGAAATATAAACATTGCAGATGCTAATAAATTGACAAATATTAAATATAAATCAAGCGAAAAAAAGCGAAAAAAGATAATGGAAAGTGTTCTCCAAACACTTTAAGCAAGCAATCCACATTATAGACTTTTCAAAAAATAATGAATGCATTGAAAAGATGCAAAATGAAAGATTTTGTAACTCAAGTTGTAAATTAGTTTTTGTAATTTGCATACGTACTTGTCTAATATATATACTTAATTATTATGTTATTTTGTTTACTTTGCTTATTTCAAAAACTTTTTACCAATGACATTAAGTTCTTCCTTTCTATAGATAGTGCTTTATTATTAATACGTTTTAAAACAAATGTTGTTATTACTACTAGTAAGTGGTAAAGAAAATTTCCCTATTAATCAAATAACCTGCTTAAACAAATACTATTTCTTAGAACCAATGGTATTCATTTTAGCGAGGCTGACAGTAACGATTTTTCCTATAGGTTTGTTGTTGTGTTTAAGATTTTTTTTTATGGCAGAGATAAAAGAAGATAGATATTATTAATCAATTTTAGCTAAATTAATTTTAATGATCAAGAAATTTCATTATTTAATGTTTCTTCCTATGATATTTCATGAACAAAAAAAAAACAAAAACTAAAAAAACATTAACTAAATGCCTGTCTCTCTGCGCCTTTAATCATATTACATAGTATTCTTGGATAAATAAGCAGCTTGGGAAAAACTTGCAAGTGAAATAAATATAGCCCCATTTTTTTTAGCTATTGGTAATGTTTTAAAGAGCATGGAAATTCGTTTTGCTCGTATTGCGTTGGAGTTGCTTGTGTAATGTTGGTAAAACCAACATTACTGTTGGCAGCAAATTTTAAGTTCCAGTAAAAAATTGCTGCCACAAAGCTTTTATTTTTATTTTTTGTTATTTATTTCTTTTATAATCACGAACAATGCCTTGGCCGAAATTGTTAGATTCATACTGTTATACCTATATGTTTTCTATTACCATCCTTATATATATTATGTGTTGTCATCAATTTATAACTATTGTATGTAATAATATATTTTTTGTTTCGTATATGCATAAGTAGTGTTTTTATTAATAAATACATTCATTTTTAACTGAGATTTCTTATTTGCAATTAAAATGCAATTATTGTATTGCAAGAATAATGATTACCTTAAAAACGGAGACTTTCATGTCAAGTGCCAATAGTATAACAACTTTCTGGTTCATGGTCCATCCAACATACCAACATACAATTACGTTTATAGAACTTCAATTCCGTAACTTGCAGGATGGATGTACTTGCTTATTTTGTCACTAATGTAGTTCCTTGCATTGAATAACAGTTGTCAGTAAGTATCCATTAACTCCATTGTTACGTTCTCTCAAAAATTTTAAGACCCATTGTTAAATTGCTTGGAGTTTGCTTCTGAAAATGAAACACAATTTTAGGTTTCATTGATCAAGAAAAATTCCGTCCTGAAAATTTCTCTTGATCACCTTAACCCAAACCGGAACGATTTTGCTGCTTTCAGTAAATATCTTGATATCTTTTTTAGGAATTTTATTAATTACATTCGAAATCACTTGTATGATGTGATCTGATTCTAACAGTAGTAGAAAGATTGTATTAAAAGCGAACAGTTTGAAAATATCTCTGATGGATTCATATAGCAGCATTAAGGAGAACACGACACTACATTGTCAGAAAGTAATTACTGAAAACTTTATGTTTTGTATTTGATAGAATGTCCAGTTGGAACCACTGAGAAATATTATATGTTGATACTGAGATTTATTACGTTAAAATTTACGTTTTCTCATCTGTTTCTAATGCAACAATTGTGTTCAGAACCGTGAAATGAGTTAAGTTTTTATCGAAATTTTTCTGGCAAAAGGGAATCAAACCCACTTGAACAGTTCAGTCTGAACAGTCAGCCGCTTTTGAACAGTTCAGTCAATAGACCTCCATCTTGGGATGCTATACATTAACACAATGCGTAATAAAATAGCAAAATCAGTTAACACCAATTCCTCAATTTTGTTGAAATATTTTCAAAACATTATATCACGATTTTCCGACAGAAGAAAAATAATTATTCCCTAATTTTAACAACAAAACTGGCTCTCAATCCAGCAATGAGTTTAAATTGTATATTTTGGAAATTTGCCGAGTTCTGCTAAAGAAGTTTCTGACCTAGGAGATTAGAACTCATGATTTTCGGATTATTATCACGACTTTTTAGCCTACTTTCCCGTTAAAAATAAAAGAAAGACGAAAAAAGTATTAAAAGTAGCTTAATGCATCTAAAAAATATCGCCAAGTCCAAAAATATCGCCAAGTTAAAAAAATAAAGAGGTAAAATGAATATCGAAAAATTAAAAATTTGAAAGTAGGGTATTGAGATGGGGAATTTGTGTGTCAGTCTGTCGGTCGGTCTGTCTGTCCCCCCCTAATAACTTTTGAATGAACATTCCGATTTGGACGAACTTTTTTTTGTTGGAAAGATCTCAGCGAGTACAGCTCATTCCCATATTTGATTTTTTGATTTGAACAATTTTTGGTTCAACTTTGAGCCGTTCAAACAACCGGTCCCGCGATACTAACTTTTGAATGAACAGTCCGATTTGAACAAACTTTTTTTTGTTCGAAAGATCTTTTCAAGGATACTTCATTCCCGTATCTACATTTTCGATTTGAAAAATTTTTCGTTCAACATTGAACCGTTCAAACAAGCTGTCACCCCTAATAACTTTTGAGTGAACAGTCCGATTTAAACAAACTTTTTTTTGTTCGAAAGATATCGGCAAGGATACTTCATTACCGTATTTAAATTTTCAATGTGAACATTTTTTCGTTCAACATTGAACCGTTCAAGCTACCTTTCTCCGCCTAAAACTTTTAAGTGAACCGTCTGAATTGAATAAACTTTTTTTGTTCGAAAGATCTCGGAGAGACTCATTCCCATTCTTCACTTTTCAATTTGAACCATTTTTCGTTCAATGATGAACCATTCAGAAAAATTTTTAACATGAGCGCCTACTGGGAAATTTAAATTGAATGTTGATTCTGAACTTAAAGGCGGATATCCTTCAAACTAACTTTGTAAGAAAACGGTTTTGATAAAAAATGTATGTAAAGTACTTTTCTGGAAAATCTTCTGTGAGGACGTGAGGACTGATTCCGACTCCGACTCCGCAAACATGGCGGAAATGCAGGCTCAGAAAAAAAAGACTGACTGGGCAGACGATTTTTTGTTTATTTATTCTTTTTTTTTTTTTGTTTAATTAATTGTTATTATTTTTATTTTTTGGCAGACGATATTTTTTTTTTTTTTTTTTTTTGATTACAAAAATTGTTCATTCATTAGAGCATTTTTTTCTTTATTTATATTTAACAACTGGCAACGGATTAAAAATAAAATTCGAGACATTTTATTAACGAACGAGGTTTTTTTCCTTTCTTTGATAAAATGTGTTTTGATGTTCTTCGTACTTTTATTTTATTTATTCTTTTCTTTCTTTTGAAAACGATTGTGAAATTTTTCTACGGAAGAACTATAACAGTTACATTCTTTAAAAGGTGCGACAAAACTTTATTTATTCGTTTGTTTGCTTTTTACATGTCCATTTCATCTGATGAGAGGGGTATATTTTGCTTTTACAAATCAGCTTTAAGTGCTATAAAGGTATGTTTGACATAATTTTCAGTTTCAGATATTCAAGAGAATATTGATTAGATGCTAGAATGACGATGTCGATGTACGGAAAAAGGCTCGTTTAGTTCTTGACAGAAGTTCTTGTTAATTAACTAAAACACTGGTCTTCTCGTGCCGTGCGGAATGCTAAACATTAAAACAATGCTTTACACAAAAAACAAAAAAAAAAAACAAAAAAAAACCAGAATAAATCATTTTTTTCCGACAAAACAACCAAAATATGAATCGTCTCTTTATTTTTCGCCGAAAGAGGCAGAATCATTTTTAATGATGCTTCACTTTTGGAATTTGATGCATTATTGAAGAAATTATTGTGTTACAAAAAATACCTTTGAGAAAAGAAATTCTGATTTTTCGGAAAATATGCATAACCAATTTTTAATTCATGAATGTAGAAAAAATCCTTCAATGAAATATGGCTGAAGAATTGAATGATTAAAGTTAGGGAGACTTTGAATTAAGAAATTCAGGATATAAGTCTAAAAGGATTTTTTTAAATATAAATAGGAATATCTTACATTAAGTCTGTATATGACAATAAATTCCACTTTCGCAAATGCATCAGGATCCCAAATTTGAAAATTGGTATTACTATTGTAAAGTAAAAAAAAAAAAACTTTTTTTTATTTCAAAAAATGGAAAAATAGGTATTAGGGTAGACAGACCAGTGAATGACCACTTGAGCAAAATTTCATTTTTATAAAATCGTAGTAATTTTAAATACTGTAATATTTTGTTCGTGATAGTTTAACTAGTTTTATTGATCTATGTAAATGCGTAAAAAAAAATGATGGAACTTGATGGGTTCCGCTTCCGGCTTTTTGGGGTGTTCGAAGGAAAAATGGCGCAAAGACCCAGTGAATGACCACCTCCGACCCAGTGAATAACCACCTCTGACCCAGTGAATGACCACCTTACATTTTGAGTTAGAAATACTTGAAGTTGGTTTTAGATATTTTCACTTTTGTATATTTTTATAAGGCAGATAGTGACCTGTTACTTTACATGCTTATTTATAAATTAATTTTATTTATTTATTTTTTTTTTTCTCAAACGAGAAACCTTTCCGCATCGTATTGAATCTTCTTTTTACCTTTTCTGTAATTATTATCATTATTATTGTGTTGGCCGATAATAAATATTTTTAAATGCTCTTGATTAACTCTTATATCATCTTATTTTTATTTTTTTCACAAACCTTATTTACGGCCATTTTGACAGTACTTACTAACAGTAGAAAAAGTTCTATTTTACGCTACTAATTACAGATTTTTTTTTTAATTGCTACTAATGTTATTATTGTTATCTTTATCATTTTACTTAAATGACTTAATCATCGACTTAAATGAGGAAATTTCAAGTTTCATAATGTGTGATTCTCTTATCTTTTCGTTTTGAATGTGTTCTAGTGCAGATGTTTGCAAAACCAAATAAGTTTATATTATTAAAGGGTATGAGGTTTCGTTTCAAAAGAAAATAATAACAGTTTGACAGAGGAAATGGCTCCGAATCCACACCTGCCCTGACAGCTGTGTCGTCACGTGATACTGGAAAATAATATTAGTCAGCTTGCAATACCTTATAATTTAAAAGCACTTTACTGAACGTATGCATTGGAGTAATGCACAAACACAGAAGAGACATTTGTACTATTAGTACCAGCAATTATGCATCGAAGCAATTTTCGAAAATTAAAAATAACCCTTTTATTATGGATTTCAACCGTAAATTTATATTAAAAAAATGAAAAGCTTGAAAAAACCTATTTACAAATTGTGTAAAAGCCCTCAACAATTTGAAATATTCATGAGAAATCAAGCATAGATGAATGAGTGGTTCCTATTACTGTTGGCATTCATGGGAAATGTTTATAAGAGGAAAACCAATAAGATTTGGATTGAAAATGTGAATACTCTCTTTGCTCCTCAAATGGATATCAATGTTCCATTCAGGCAAAAAAGGATTACTTGATGCGCGGTTACGATACAGAGCTATAAATGATTTGCTATCAGTTTTGACTGAAAAGTCTGAGTACAAGGTATGTACTTTGATAATGGATTTTTTAAGTTCAGGTAAGTGGATCAATACACTTTAGTTTTTTTTTAATGCATAAAAATATGTTAAGAGAAAAACTAAATTAAAATTTTTTTGGTCAAAAAAAATATCTTTTTTCTTTTTTTAAATAAATTTATATAAAGCTCCTATGTTCCAAAAATAGAACACACTAAAAAGAACACTACTACGCGAGAGTCAACATTCTATCAATTTTTTCAACAATAAAGAATTGACCTATGTAACCAATAGCTTGGAATTTCACGGTAGAAAATTGTTGATGCCACTCGGTCTAAAAAAAAAGCTTTTAAAACCTTATTTTTTAACGAAAATGACGCGCTGTTCATTCACTGGGTGGTGGTCATTCACTGGTCGACCCTAGTTTTCTTTAATTTTTCAAAACAACATTAAAATCCCAGTGAATAAACAGCTGGTCATTCACTGGCTTTTCAGAGTTTTTCTGACCCAGTGAGTGACCACCCCATAAATCTAAAATCTACACATTCTATAAAGATTGAAACAAATAAAATCATAGCCTGAATATACATACTAAATGATTCTTTTGTATTATTAAAAAAAAATAATTTATAAATACAATTAATACGAATCAAAGTAGTTGTATACACAAAACCATCCTTATTATTTTGGAGCAGAAAAAGAAATGGCGCACGGCTGTAAACATTCTATAATTTTTTACTAGAAAAATACATGACCAAAATAATCAATCAGGTATCAGATAGCTCAGAATTTGAAGGAAGAAAGCTATTGAAGCCAATTTATCTAAAAAAAAATAATTTAGAACCTTATTTTTTAAGAAATACTGCGAAGTGGTCATTCACTGGGTGGTGGTCACTCACTGGTCGGAATACCCTAGTTTTTCTTTTCTCAGTGATAATAAGCTATCCAAACAGCAAGAAAAAACTTAAAAAGTTTACTGCAGGGACTTTTCCTGCAATTCTCTTTTTTAGGGCATTTTGGGGTTTTGGTGAAAACTCGGGAGATTTTTACGGAGTTTGAGAAAAGGTATCAAAATTTGAGATTCTCCCGAACGAATCGGGAGTGTTTGCAGCAATGAAATTTAGGCAAAAAAAATTGCCTCAGAAAATGTAAATTGGGTTACAATTTTTTATTCCACAGCCGTACTTATGGCAACCTAAACAAACATTACTTATCATATCACAAACGTTGCTTATCATATCACTAAAACTCTGATTGCATTTAATTTCTGTAACCTATATGGCAATGATTATTTATTTTCTCATAACTCAAAAGTATATTCCATTACAAGTGCGGAAATTACAGTCAAACAATTTAACTGAATGTAACCAGAAAGCTGGTCAACGCTGGAATATGCCAAATGGAACGGACACAATCACTCTCTTCATTCTCCAAAAAAATGTTTCAAATGATCCAAGAATAATTGATACTTTAGGCATGTTGACTACGACCACGTGACCTAATTCGTGGCTGGACCGACGGCGCGGAATGGCGCAGATTTCATTTCTGCCGAGTTGGTCGTTTCGTTTCGCTTTACGGTCATTTCTGATCTACTTTAAGAGCTTTTTTTTTTTTTTTTTCATTTCATCAAATTTCACTCGAAATTTTATAATATCGAATTTTTTCACAAAATAATACTAAGCTATGACTTTTGGAGTGGCTGTTTAAAATTTTAAAATGAAATTATGTTGTTCGAAGTGAAATTGATCAGTTTATACTCAACTATTGTAAGAAATGGATGTCTTCTGGTGGAAAAAATATTCAAATGAAGTTTTAGAATATTTCCTCGTTGTACTTTATATTCATACTTAAAATCACATTCAGAACATTAACCGAATGAAATAATTTTATTAATAAAGTGATAATTTAATAGCTTCAAATATAAATACCAGTAGAATGTTGAACTATTAAAAGAAAGAGTAAAAAACTCTTCTTCATGAAAAAATTATGAAAACAAAAATATTTTTCGAATTAAGTAAAAATTTTGAAGCATGTTCTTTCTCTTTGTTCATGATTCCCCAAATGCCACGAGGACCTAAAGACTGGTGTAAGAAACATTTTGAAGAAATAAACGTAAATGAAACATTTTCAAGCCATCTGATGTATGTCATTCATTGTAAAAGTAGCGTAAGACCATATTCTAAAAATGCGTATTTGTTTGCTGAATAATATCACATTTAGTTATATCTTTTGGTATAGAAGAGAAGCAGAGCTTTTTTCAAAGATAAATATCTAATAACAAATAGTAGCTGAGCACTTGTATTTTTTTTCCTAAGTAAAAATTTTCATAAAAAGTCATAATAAAATCATTTACAAGGAGATACACCACTTTTACACCGAACTTAGGCAGGAATTCAAGTGAAACACGGACGATCGCAACTCACTAATGCAATCGCAAATTTCCAAATTTGGATTCAAGTGAAACGTTACAATCGCTACGTGATGCGATTCTAATGTAATTCGACTTCCAGTAGCGATTGCAATTTTGGTCTATTGCGATCGTCTCTAAGCGATTGCAATGGTGTTTCACTTGAATTCGGCCCTTAGTAAATGATAAAAATATTTTTGAAAAAAAAAATCGAACCGACTTCAGAACTTCACTCTGCAAATGCTCTAAAAAGTAAAAAATAATTTTATTCTTTGAACACCATTGATACTACATTTAAACATCAGTGTTGAAGTCGGCGTAAAAATACTAAATAGATTCTTACGAAACTATAAATATAGATTTCATTGAATTCTAGGTCTCTAATCGCATTCTCATGCACTCTATTGACAACCACATATTTGTATAATGGTGCAAATATTCAGCTCTTAATTTTCAATGGTTTCTCTGGAAAAGGTTGGGAATAATTTTACCTGTAGTTTTTGCACCGACTTCAAAGCTTATGTTTAAATGTAGTATCGATGGTGTTCAAAGAATAAAATTATTTTTTACTTTTTAGAGCACTTGCAGAGTGAAGTTCTGAAGTCGGTTCGATTTTTTTTCTTACCTCAATCTGATGTCATATTATTTGATATAATTTAATGTTCATAAGATTTTAAGACATACGAGTACTATGCAAGTGACCCGCTAATAATGAGTTTCATGTTTGATTCAATTTAGCCTTTGTTCAAAATTATCATTATCATTATTATTACTGTTTCATATCAACCACGTTTTGTAACAATGGATTTCATATTTAATCATTTAGGACAAATCGTTTTAAATTTGAGCAAACATTTGCAGATTTTTCTCAGTTTCTTCAGAATCCCTTTATCAAACCTTACGCCAATTAGAACTAATGAAGCATGAAAAATTACGAACCATCTACCGGTACCGGAAAACTCTTTCAAACAAAAAAAATAATTTTTGAAATTGGTCCAGGCGTCATCGAATAATCGTACAAATTCATAAAAATTTCAAAAAGACCAAAGAAATGATGTTCCAGGGTAAATAAGGGGGAGGGGGGTCCGTAATCCACGGAAGCCTTGCATTCAAAATTGTCATTATTACGATTACTGTGATCCCAATTTCTTTTTCGTTCCATTTCTGCAAGATTCCCGTTATCAAACCCGGACCACGAGAGGATGGGACCAATTGAAAAAAAAAAAAACCCCTTTCAAATCAAACAAAAAAAGAATTTTTGAAATCGGTCCAGGCGTCTTCGAGTAATCTTATAACATACAAAAAAAAAAAAAAAAAAAAATTCTCCGACGAATTGTATAACCTCCCCTGTTGAAGTCGGTTAAAAAACGCAGAACGTTTGTTTAACCTATTTACAAGGATTAGAAATGGAAACTGTAATTAAAAGGAAAGCACTAAGGCAAAAATTTGTTCTGGTCCTACAAACATATGTTTACTATACTACCAACATATTAGTATGGTGCATTTCTTCGCTCTTTTTATGTTCTCTCTCTCTCATTTTGAAGGGAAGGATACCATAAAACGAGGTGTATCGAAGCAGCGGGGTCAATTGGAACAAAACTTCCCGATCGAACAAAAAAATTCTGAGTCGGATATTTTTTGCTGCTATTTTTTTTTTTTTTTTTTTTTTTTTTTTTTTTTTTCCAAGAAAGGTAATATTATGAGAAGTAAGAGAAATTTACTTTTGACATTCTGACAACACCACTGGCTTCGGAGCAAGGTTGCACGCGGAATGCCAAAAAAAGTTTTCATCCTCCGTAAAACTTTATATGAAAGCACAGACCTTTTTAAAACCTAAGAAAAGTATTTTTAAATTATGCATATATCTGAGCAACAGACTACCACATTTGTTTTTAATTGTGTAAAAAAAAAATGAAGAATTCTTTACAATGTCATAGGATAAAGATTTGCAGGATGAATCAAAACATTTTGTTTGTTGTTCGCAGGGCCCGATCAACAAAGATAGTGCCCAGGTTCTAATGAAATTTGGTGCCCCTAACACAAGAAAAAATCTGCTTATTTTCAAAGTAATAGTTCCATGCGTTTAAAACTCGCTGTGTATACTTTTGTCATTTCCCCTTAACACTAGGTCGTCTTTTAGCTTTTATTGTCGGACAAATTCTACAGGTTATCAAAATAATGAAAACACTTGAGATTCATAAGAAAAATCTACCGTTCATCGCAAAATAAGTGTTCAATTGTTCTTTAACTTTAGTCATACAAAATATAGACTTCACCGGACATTTCCACCTTGAAATTAAATCATTCATGCATTTGGGGGACGACAAGAAGGGGGGCCGGAAGAAAAACCGCTTTTTGAACACCACCCTTCGAAAATAGCTCGGAATAACCTATAAATTTCAGTAATTAATTAGCATACTATGTATAATTACTGTACCAATTTTTATGAACGTACTACTCATACTTCCGAAGATATGAAACATTTTTTAAAAAACGGCAATTTTATTTAAAGGGTTTTTGCTCATAACATGCTGAGTTTTTGATCAAACCTTATAAAAACTTCAGAAAAGATGACAAAATACAAGAGAAAGAACATACTCAAACGGTAAATAAAAATATTAAAAATCCGATGAGATATGAACGTTAAAAGGAAATAATTTTTCACGGCGCATGCGCGAACGACACAAATTTATAACTACAAAAATATTGTAGCCTGGTTTATACTGCATCTTATAAAAAAAGTTTCAGTTGAATATCGTAAAAATTGAAAAAGATATCAGCGATCTAGTGAGCTATGTAATTCATTCATTCGCAGACAATACATAAAGGGCAGGGGTTGTCCACAAATAGTGTGGTGACAATCGAGCATTTTTTTTCAATGTTAAATTGTATACAGTTTGAAAATTTATATTCGGCATAGAAGTCACATTTCGCCTATTCGGCCAAAAAGACCTTATATGTAGGTGGCAAAAAGTATCCGGACACCCTCTGAAACGTTGGTTTTGAACGATGACGCAATAACCTTTTAAAAATAGCTCGTTGTGGACAGTCCCTCACTATCTATGTATTGTCTGCGAATGAATGAAATTCAGCTCACTAGATCGCTGATATCTTTTTCAATTTTCATGATATTCAACTGGAACTTTTTTTATAAGATGCAGTATAAACCAGGCTACAATATTTTTGCAGTTATAAATTTCTGTCGTTCACGCATGCGCCGTGAAAAATTATTTCCTTTTAACGTTCATATCTCATTGAATTTTTAATATTTTTATTTACTGTTTTAGTATGTTCTTTCTCTTGTATTTTGTCATCTTTCCTGAAGTTTTGATAAGGTTTGATCAAAAACTCTGCGTGTTATGAGCAAAAACCCTTTAAATAAAATTGCCGTTTTTTAAAAATGCTTCATATCTTCGGAAGTATGAGTGGTACTTTCATAAAAATTTGTACAGTAATTATACATAGTATGCTAATTAACTACTGAAATTTATAGCTTATTCCGAGCTATTTTCGAAGAGTTATGGTCAAAAAGCGGTTTTTTTCCGACCCCCCTTCTTGTCGTCCCCCAAATGCATGAGTGGTTTAATTTCAATGTGGAAATGTCTGGTGAAGTCTATATTTTGTATGACTAAAGTTAAAGAACAATTGATCGCTTATTTTGCAATGAACGGTAGATTTTTCTTATGAATCTCAAGTGTTTCCATTATTTTGATAACTACCTGTAGATTTTTGTAGAGTAATTAACGTCTGCAATATATAGAAAACTTGTTACAGTATATTTCATACTTAAACTAATACTGCTTCATCTTTAATTAATTTATCTCGTTAGTTGATCATTTAGATCAAGATAAAAGATTTTTTTAATGAAATTTTGCACGAATTCATAATCAGGGCATCATTGCTGATTCTGTTAGTGCAGTAACCTGAATTCGCTTTTGATGCCAATGGGGGAAAAAGCACTAAACTGCCTCTATGGCAAACTTATTTCTGCCGTTGTTTGAGACAATGTTGGAGATACAGCAGGTGTAACTATGAGAGAAGACTTAGGGCCCTGCTCCACATTGGCGTAAAGCAGAAACGTAAAATGGATTACATAGTGTTCCCATGGAAAGTACCCGGATTTTCGGTTTCTACCTTCGGTTTCGATATCGTTTTACGCCGATGTGGAGCAGGGCCCTTTGCGCCCTTAGGGTCCTGTTCCATATTAACGTAAAGCAGAAAAATAAAGCAGAAACGTAAAGTGGATTAAATAGTGTTCCTATGGAAAGTACTCGGATTTTCGGTTTCTGCCTACGGTTTCGGTCGCGTTTTCCGCTAATGTGGAGCAAGGCCCTTACTCTGAATAATTACCGCGTAAAAATATTTTTAAAAGCATTTTTTCTGTTTACATTTGTATATTCTTTGAATAAAGGACGATACATGGAAAACGATCAAAGTTCCAAAAAGAAAAAATTGAAAACCTTTGGATGGAAAAATGATCTAGAGACCAAGCCAAGCAACATTTAGAACCCTACCCCCTTCCCCTCGCCAAGTGCGAACTGCAGTAGCAATAGGTAAAATCATTTGTAGAAAGATCGCGCTGGTTGCATATGTTCCGAATGCGAGTTTTTACAAACTTCTTAAAAGTTTTTATTGATTTCGTTTCTTTTCAACTTAAAGTTGAAAGATTACAATTTTCAAACTGATACCTACTTCATTTCTCTCTAAGTTCCGAAAACGAATAATATACTCAATACAAGTAATTCCTAAAGGTAAAGGTCCATGGAACTACAACTTTCCCACACCACCTTTTTGCTTACGTAAAAGTACGATTAATCTACTAATGGACAGAAATAAATAAAAATCTCATACTTGTATTACAGAGGCCTCTAAATGAGTCTTTCGTTATTTTTAAAGTTATTACAAAATTTAGCGGTGCTTTTTTGAAAACTCACCAGAAAACTGCGCATTTGATTTTTTTTTTTTGCTTTTAATTTATTTCTTTCTTCATTTTTTTTTTTTTATTTTACTTTCCGGAATACAGTGATAAAAAGTTAAGAAAACTGAAAAATATGATATTTTCATCACTGCAATATTACTTTTTTGGTCAATATTTTTGAAAAATTTGACTGAAAAAAGGAGTTTGTTGAATAGCCATTAGGTAAATGCTGCATTGCTTTCCTTCTCCACAACAAAGTGTCATATCTGCCCGGTTATTGGTATAACATGTTTTTATAATTTAATTTTGTGATAGTACTTTCATTTTTCTTATAATGGTCAACAGAATGTATTACGGGAGGCCCCAATGAAATTTAGCACCCGGTCCCGATGCTGTCATAATCGGACGCAGACAATCATTACTAGAATTATATAAGTTTTTAAGTTAATTATTTTTTATGAAAGAGATTGAACATTTTTCGCACTGGGGAGTTGAAGCAAGAAATTAATTTGAAAAGTATGTTTTAAACTTTTTTTTTAAATTAATAAGGATGGTCAACAACTGTTTGCCAATATGCTTTTTTCATTGTCATTATATCTTTGCATGCAAGTTCGTATGGTATGTGATTGAAATTACTAAAATGGAGCTTAATGGTTTTACTTTTTATATATTTTTCACGCTTTTCTACTTATAAAACTTCTTGATCAAAAATAATTTAATTTTCTTAACATTAATCAAAAATATCTACAAATATTGCTTTAATAAATCTGACAAACGTATAAAAACAAAATAATTTAAAAAAATTTCCCGTGTCCCCTTAAGAGGAAATGATAATCCCTCAAGTTCGAAGACACCAATCAATCAACAACGCCTCCAGAATCCCATACGTATTCCATCAACTTGCGTCACGGTTACGATCAGATCAGCGTGTGAGGTTCAATTTCCGCAGGAGGTAATACATGGAACAGGAAAGAACCCTGACCTCGTTGCAGCGAAAGTCGATCTCGGAGGAAACCGTACAAGGAAAAATATTTCAAGGGCCTTTTCCACTTTAAGGTTTTGAACCCGAGAAGTGAAAACTGCCGATTTCAAGGTCAATGCGTGATGAATGACAAAACCGGCTCGTCAATTACGGTAAGCTCCCACAAACAGCATTTTGTAATTTCTTGGGCAAAAATTTAAAAAATAGATTCTTAAAATTGTTTAGAATAGAACGGATGGGATGTGTGCATTTATTATATCCAAAAGAGATGCTAAACTGCAACTATTTTCTAAAATGTGATTAATTTATATTATTATTCAACTGAGAAATATTTTGCTAATTAATGACATTACCTACATTTGATCTTCAATTAAAAATGCAAACTTGAATAAAAGTAGAAGCAGGACACTGTGAATGAAGATGTGAAGATCTGTTGAAAACGCTTGCGATGTTTTCAAAAGGAAATCAGTGTGTTTCTTAAACTTTTCTTTTTTTTTTTTTTTTTTTGCTAATACGAAGTTTGTTTTCTCAAACATATAGGAAAATATAATTTATGAATTATTTGGTAACTTATAAAATAAATGTTGAACTTAAGGGACAAGTCTTCCCGCAATCCATAAAGGGTTAACTAGATTTGGTAGACAAAAAGTGTACCTTCAAAATGGAAAAGCGTTATCATTATACCAATTTTTAAAGAAAGATGAAGATGTGGAGTTGATTGAGAGCTAGCGACCCATTTCGCAGACAAGCATTGTGGGGAAAATCATGGAAGGACTTGCAATACGTAAGCTAAACTGACACTGAAAGAAAAGTAATTTGATTACTAAACAACAGACTGGATTTTGAAAAAAAAAACATCAACAAATGACTAGATTGACCTTTTGAGCCAGGTTGCGACGGATGCGCTGAATAGCCGTAATGCAAAGTTTGCAAACTATGCTGATTTCAACTGTACGTACAGAGTGGAGAAAGTGACTTAAGCAAAAAATCCTAGGATGTGGAAGTGGTGTGTATGTGTTTTTTTCTTGGGGGGGGGGGGGGTTGAATGTTTAGCTAGATGAGAGATTTCCTTGAACAGCGCCTTTGTAAGGTTCTACATAGGAAAACTTTTTCAAACTCTTGCAATCTCCAATCATGTTTGTCACAGGGAGCAGTTAGTAACAGGATAACAGGAGCGCCCCGATGGGAGGTCACTGTGACATCACAATAATTTCCGTATTCGGCACATTTTGCTGACGATTCGGCAATTTGAAGACAATATTGCAGTATTGAGATTTTTCGTTTCTTTTACTTTTTGGAATTATCTTTTAAAAGGTGCAATGTTTTTTCTCACTAAATATTATGCATGTACGACACGTGTGCCTGCTTGTATTTTATCATCCGGTAAAATTGGAAATTCATTCGGTAAATTTATAATTTTCCCCCGACCAAAAATTTTAGTTCGGGGCGCCCCTGGTTAGTAAGTGCATTATATTTTACTTACTTGTATACAAATGACTTGGTCTCTTTGCTGGAGGTTAGATGGCATTACATGTCTATTCTTTGCGGATGGTTTGCTCATATGGATGAAAGGGAAAGAATGCAACGGTCTTGTACTGCTAGAGAGGAGATTAAAAGCACCATTAAAATTGGTGTACTAGAGAGATGATTGTGAACTTAAAACAGAACTCGTGCAGTCCTAGTTAATTCACCCAGAAAATTTTGCCTTAGCTTAGCTTTTCCAAACACAACACTCAGGACGATAGGGGAATTTAAAAATTCTGGGGGGTTACTTTTGATAATTTGAATTGGAGAACTCACATCGGTGTCAGAACGACAAGTGCGCAATAGAATCTTACCTCGGACTTTTTACGCAAAAAAATGGACAAAATACTTTAGTCTTTTTTCTTCTTCTGTTTTTATATTCTCTTGATGCATGTCTTCTGTCGTACTATTATTGTGTTTTGTTCTTATATATTCCTCGACATTGGAAAAAATGAAAAAATGTATCGTAAGAAATCAGCACCTGTAGAGCAGCCTATGAGTATTAAAATTATTTAACTGTCACAAAAACTCAAAATGAAAAATATTTCTATAGCTCAAAGCTCAAACCTAATATTGTTATCATTCACCACGTTTTTTGGTTCATGAAACAAAAACTATCAAAAGAATGGATAAAACTAATGAGTATCGGCATTTTTGTGAAAGTAATTGCTTGCTGATTTAACATTTTATGATTTTAGGGGTTAAAAATAGTTTGTGTCTTTAGCATATGCACTGAAGCACTTAATTGAATTATTAATGATTCAATTATAAATTTATAAAATATGACTTCAGTGAAAAATTAAGGCTATTTTGGTGATATGTTTATTGCTAGAGGAAGCTAATGATCTCCTAATTTGGAGATCTTGTACAAATATACAGCACACCAAATATTTAGCTCCATGTTACGACACAGTAATAGACATTTCTTATTTGACGATACCACATCGTCTTTTTCATGCATTTGAATGTATCTTAAAATTGAAGCACTGCCTCAATTATAGTAGAAGGAAGTCAACCAAAAAATAATGTCCTAAATATGCCTATGAAATAAAACACCATGTCACAAGCTTAAAATTTAAAATATTTTATTGACTGTCGTGCAAAAGCATCAAAATAAACAAATACGAAGTTTTAATATGTATAGGAACTTTACATAAATATTTACATAAGCAATACATTTAACAATATGTACATAAAACAATAAATGCTAAAATTAGAATCACATAATTCCAACAACATAATTGTTACAACACACGTAAAACAACTAGCTGAGATTCAACAACTTAAAATTAGTAAAGAGTAAAACTTATTTTAAAATGCGCAATGTTTAAAAACCAACAGCCTTAAAGGGTAAACAGAGCACATTAAAAAGAGGTATGTAAGTTTTAATATCTCCATCCATTTTTTCATAAAAAAAGTTCATTTGACACACAAATTCAGAATATTAACAATGTCTGCTGGCTGTTTTTAAACTGAACAATTTCATCACCGAAATGATTGCGTCATCGAATAAAAAAACCCGTCAAATTCTTGACGTCACCATCCATCAAGAAGGGGCTTGCACCCATCCTCCAAGCTTCCTCTCTAAGAATTCTGCGACGGCGAGCGAAAACCTGTCATTTTCTGCAGCGGTCACTATTTGCATGCCCAGTGGTAAACCTTTCGAGTCCAGTCCAAGAGGGCACTGCGTTGCCGGTAAACTCATCGCATTGAATGCTACGCTATAGCCGGTATTAAAAGGATTAGCCAGTATCTGTCCATGGTGAGATGCCACGTGTGGGAAAGTTGGATACAGAAGCACTGCTGGCTCGGGGGACAACAGACTGTCCAACTCCGCTCTCAGCTTTTCACCGCACTGAATGAAGAAGTCCAAGGGCTTCGACATCAAGGGGGCTAAATAGTCCTGCGCACATGCGTTTAGAATGATTGGAAAGGTGTGTTGAGATTTTCCTGACAGCCACTTCCACATTTCGTAATGCAGGGAGTCGCATTCGTCTGGGGACTTGACGTTGCCGTTCATGAGATTAGAGATTCGCTGATCTTTGACTTCGGACAAGTAGGCACACCAAACGAGGAATCCCATTTTCAAATACTTCAGCTTCACTTCTTTAGTGACTAGACCTTCCATTCTCAACGTGTTGATAACCTGAAAGACAAATTTATTCACTTCTGTTAGGCTTTTATTCGTTTCAAAAAAAATAAGTTAACTCAAAAAACTCTTATCATTACGATCCTACGATAACATAAACACATGTCTCGAACTTTCCAATCATTGCAAAGAGCCTGTGAAGATACTCAATTTTAATTCACATTGGCACACTAGATACTCAGCCCTTTTTTGGTTAACTTAGTTACCGTTTTTGACAGAGTCACGTGTCAAATTTCACATCAGATTGGTGAATCGGATGGATTTTGTCCACGTGACAGATCGAAAATGCCAGGGAAAGAAGTTTGACGGATACGAAAATAGTTTCATTGATCAACGCTTTTTTTTTTCTGGCTATATTACGTTAGTGGATAAGAATTTGATTCAAAATAAAATTCCTATTTGTTTTTAGATTTAAATAGACAAATCATTCGATTTACTAACAAGCAATGCAGAAATATTGAAGTCCATCAATACGTTAAACTATGGTAACTTTCAAACCATACCTTTATCATTACCGAATACATATACGCATGGCAAACAGAACCAATTCGGTTTACATGAAATCTAGTGTTTTGCACGTTATAATTCATTTGGAAGAAATATATCAATCCCAAACTATAAAACTGAAGTAAAAACGTTGCAACGTATATATCAGAGCTTTTAGTTTGGCCAAAATTGGAATATAGTAAAAATTTGGAGTCTTTAATAATTGGGATCGTAAAAACAAGTAAGTTCATTGATTTTCACATAATTTTGACACAATGGAAAAATGTATTCCAGGGTTTGTTCCCCAGGAAAAATTGCTGATTTATTAACAAAATATATCTACGAGTTTAGACATTCCATCATGACGGTTGAAATTTCTGGTCTGGTAGAAGTGTACTTGATATGACCTACAAAAAACATTATGAATAGTTTACTGTTCGCAAGTTGTTACTCCTTTAAGTAAATCCATCCTGAAAATATTAAATCATTTCAATAATTTTACAAGAATGAGATAACTATTCAATTCAGTACGAAGTATCTGGTATTAAAGGCTAATCAAAAATTGTTTTTTTCCATACAACACTCACCTACTTAGAGAAATAATTCTTAAATAAAGAATTCTTTAAAAGCATTCAACGAAGGCAACTGCGCTTCGTCAATAACTCGCGTAAAAGTTCAAATTTCAAACCTGAAGATTTAACTTTACACCTAGAACAGTTTTTCAAGGGAAAAAAATATCTTTTTCAACGGAAAAATGTATGATTGTATATCCTACTCCGAAAAATGAAATTCGAAACCACGGAGTGGGAGTAAAAAGTAAATAAGAATAAAGAGATAAGATATACATAAGGAATAAAAGGAGAATATAATTAAAAAAATCGAAAATCATGAAATAAGGAATATGTTAATCTATTGGCCAGATTGTGGTCGATACGATTACGAAACCTCGAAAAGTGTTTAGCTGCAGTTAATATATAATCAAAATTCCAAAATTGGAAAACTTACACAAATGCAGAACTTTTTTCTTCTATACATTTTAGTTAAGGAAAATGAAATTGATAGATCGAGTTAGATAAGGTATTCTTTCCGAAATTTGGATATACCTTTTTCATAGCCTCCCTTATTTCTGATGACACCGGAGTAGGAGCAGGAGATCCTCCATCGTCCAACATGTAATAGACTTTCACGGACTGTAGCTCGACCTAAAGAATAACGGTATTACAAACTTTTCACGTTCAAAATTGGAACAGCAGTTTTTATAAAAATGAAACAATTTAAGAAAAAAAAAACTTTTTTGCTTTAAAAATTCTTATGATACAACAACCCACAAGGTTTTCCTACAAGAAATAAAAATGCAGCAAAACATTTTATCTTCCTAAATCTTACTCAACTTCTACAGAAAATTTGTTTTCGGATAACTTATTCACTATCCCCATTGAATATTTTTTTATTCCCCTGAATGACCTTCAAGCACAACTCTGTTATACACCGAGTTTAAAAATATTTTTTCCGAAATTGAGACATTCGTTAAAATGAAACATTTTGGGCACCACGTTCTCTTTACTCTCTTGGAGCATGGTTAGGTTACTACCGCACCAGGTTTCCCAGTTTATTTTCTTCGGTCGCAATTTGGCTTACTTTCTAAAAGATTTTGGATACTACATGTAGTCTTCTCGTAAACAATGTAATTCTTAAAAATAAATAAAAAAAATAAACATCAAAATGAACATTTAGCTTTTTTTCAACATACTAAATGAAATCCTTGGCCTGAAAAACATAATTTGATATAAAAACCTCTTTTGTGTGAGTTAAATTGCAAAAGCAGTAGCGTAGGCCGCCATTTTGAAAAACGCCGCCATCTTGGATTAAAACGGTTTTTGAAAGTGCCTCTGGGTCTTAATCTCAATGTATAGCCTTAAACAACATTCCCACCAAGTGGCATCTTCTTATCACGATTTGCAGTTTTCCAACAGTTAGCTCCCGGGCTATTCCTTTTACGTAGTAAAAGAAGTATTGTGATCGCGAAAAAAAAAATCACTCAAATTTGAGTCTAAATTTTGATTTTGCTCACCCCCAAATGAATGTTCAGTAGTTTTTTCGACCTGTCATCACGTGCATATGTACCTACCAACATATAAGCAGCCGAAAAATACTTTTCAACTAACCCCGAGTTAATTACGACGAGTTTTCTCGTGACGTCTGTATGTATGTGCGGATGTATGTGGCATAAATCAAAAAACTATATGCCGTAGAAGCTTCTAGCTTGGTATGTAGACTCTGAGGATGGTCTAGTTGTGCACCTCCCCTTGTGGTTGCATTCGAAAGTTCCCAAAGGGGTGTTTTACCCGTTTTTTGGGGTAAATCAGTGTTAATTTCAATGCAGACTCAAGTGATATGAATTGGCGCGACCACTTGGCGATATGTCGCCAAAGTTTCGGTCGCCAAGTGTTTGACGCCAACTTGGCGACAAATTTGGCGGAAAAAATTATTTTTTGAATCTGGGTTCAACTTGGCGCTATTGGCGATATTTTGCGAAAAATTCACTGAATGATATTAAAATCAGCAATATTTAGAAAATTAAATATTGTAAAATATTTTTTGCATTGTTTCGTGGCAGATTAGGGGAGTAAATATTTGAATTGTTACCTTGCTCACTCCAAGCACTTTTTTTAACACTTAATTCAACTACTAAGAAATTTACACGTAAAAGGAAGTAGTGTGAGGTCCATACCAGATTTTTTAATGAAAAGGTTAAAGCTACACTGACGTCTTACAGTCAAAATCCGAAAAAAACGTTAGCATTAGTAGTTAAGTCTCAATGATTACTCTTAATTAGTTTATGTAAATTTTGTGTGCCTTTTGCTTAAGGAAACATGTTTTAAATGAAATACTCTTCGTCCCCTCTTTACATTCCATTATAGCTTTTGTCTAGAATAATGTGAGAAATGAAAAAAAATTCAACTTACCGGCGAGTTCAGTTTCAGCCGCTGAGTTGTTTCTTTACCAACGAGGGCGGAGAGAACCAGCCTGAGATCTGTCGCATAACGAACCATCGGGCCAACAACGACGTAAGGGGCGATTTCTTCCAGAGCTGGAGGAAACTGGCCATTGATTGGGACAATGCCTGGAAAAATCAAAAATAGCAAACACAGCCGATTAGTAACTTGTTTAAGTTACATTATAACAGGCAAGAGAAACTGAATGTCAAAAATATTGGATAACCATTTTCTAAATGGGGGAGGGGATGGGGAGGGCAGTCTAGAACACCCATTTCGCTAGCGCTCACCATATTCTCCCGGATCTGCAAAAAGTTGCATTAAGATCACTTCGCCGATATGAATTCGCCATTCCCTTTTACCACATACTAACTATACCACTGTAGCATGCATGTGTTCAGCGATTTGCGCATAATAACAATACTAATTGGAATAGTAAAGCAAAAAATACTTTCATACGTTTAAAAGTTGTTAGGCGTCTTCAATGAATAAAAGCAGGGCTATATTTTATTTATTTATTTTTTTTTTTAAGTCTTACAATTTCGCTACTTCTACGCTATGATTATATAACTCCAAGGTAAGAGTTTTCAAATATGTGCTTAACACGCTCTTATCCATTCCCAATATCTTTACAACACAATTTGCAAGTATAAAACGGACCAAAAAACACTTAGTTTGAAAATTGAATAACTTACTAAAATTTATTCGGTTTATCTTCAAAAGCTGAAACAGTTCAGGATTTCAATTTTAGAAAAATGCAATACCGAGTAACGCGTAAAAGTTATCAAACGCTAGCCTGAGCAGATAAAGCTACGTATTTTCACTCTGAGACCACACATATATTTTTTTTTAATTACGACGACCACTTCGATATAAGTCGATAATATCTGTCTTGGTAGAACGTTTTAATACAAATGATTCGACAAACGTGCTCGATGAACTGAATGACAGAGTCTGGCTACTTTTTAACGAAGAAGTTGAAATCAGAAGTACGATTTTGAGTGCTTACTGAAAGAAAAATGTTCAAAGGATGCATTAATTACAGAAAAAACCTGTTCTTATAATGGTTTAAAAAAAAGAATTTTATCCATTAAAAACGTAAAATATATATGTTCTCCTTATAATTTTCTATCGTGGAAGGATCTTTTGATACTGTCGTTCCCGCTTAATTGGGTAACGGATAAACGAATACCCCGATTATACGAATAAAATATCTCGGAACCGATGCCATAGACGTAATGTTAAAGATCCCCGCTTAGTAGAATACCCCGTTTAATCGAATAATATTTTTTGGAACCGACAGTATTCGTTTAAGCGGGGCCGACAGTAACAGTGGTTGTGTTCCTGGGTGTATCTGAGTTCAAAATGAAAATAAGATCTGAAAGAACGGATCAAAGATGCAATTCGCACTACTCCCAGAAAATTTTTAACTATTTACATGTATTTTGAAAATGTACTTCAACTCAATGCAAACTTCAATGAAATTTTAATATCATTTCTTGGCATTCTAATCAATGCACACATTTATGTTAGAACAGTTAATTACTCTTAAATAATTCGAATAAACTTGGTCAAGTAAGAACTACTTGCCTTGAGATGGCTTGTGTCCAAATATGCCAGTAAAAAATGCTGGTAGTCGAATACTGCCCCCCAAATCTGTACCCAAACCAATAACAGAACCGGCGGCTGCGATCAACGCTGCCTCACCACCTGAAAGAAAACCATTTTCAAACAACTATAAAATTGTCTCGATTTAAACTTGTAGCATTTCAATAAGCACATAATTTTGAAGATATTTTTTTCAAAGAAAAATCCTCACCACTGCTTCCTCCGACTGTTCTGGTAGTGTCATAGGGATTGTTCGTTCTTCCATGTAGTTTGTTGTAAGTCTCCCACCACATGCAGATCTCACTGGTGTTCGTTAAAGCTAAAGGAATGGCACCACAAGCTCTTAACCTTAATACGGGATCACAGTCTTGGTCAGCTTTGAGTCCTTTTCGACAGACCAAACCACAGGTACTGGACAGTCCTGGAGAATAAAAGAAAATTGGCATTTGAGTGCCCTGAACATCAGCTTTTTGAGGAAATATTTTTAAGGACTTCCGTCTTGACATAAAAACCGGATTTTATAGCACATTTTAAAAACTAAAATGATACACAGCAAACTGTACGAGAGATTCCCCCCTCCCTTTTTTCTTTCAAAATCCGAACGGTCGTGAACTAAAAATTGCCATGATAATCCTGATGGCGCTGGACGTAGATGTGGTATGCAGTATCTTTAGTGTACCGTATGTCACATCTCAGTTAATTGAAGGGTTTGAAGGATGAAAAGGTTATTACGTTTTTTGAAAATACACTGGACAATGGTAAGCAATGGATATAGGTAAGCAAATAAAACTTGGTGCATCAAAAAGTAGGTGTCATTAGACCAACTTCATACGCTACTTCAAGACAAAACCAGAAAACAAAAAATCTGAAACAACTGCAACAATAAAGCTTTAAACTTTAATTACTCGCAATTTTGGTTTTGTCACATAACCCCTTCATCTCCCAAGCCCTTCAATTCTAAGCACGCATTAAGCGCGTAAACATACTTTGGCAATAGAATTGTCCGCGACGAGAAATTTTATGATTTATACTGTCATTAAATTTCTGCATGCTAAGAGGTGCAATGTAGCAGACATCCATCAACAAATGAGCTATTCGTGGGAAAACTTCATGAAACAACAACGTGTGGAAATTATGTTGCAATTTTGAAGAAGGACGTATATCGTAGTCCTAGCATGACTCCTTCCGATTTTTATCTTTTTAACCATATGACAATCTGGCTCGGAGGACATACGTTTGGTCCAGACCAAGGTTTAGAACTGGCTCTAAGACTGCCTTCAATGGCGAGGGTTAGGAAAGTTGATGCCGGGCTAAGACAAATTTCTTAATCAGAAAGTGACTATGTAGAGAAGTTGCTATATGATACATTTAAATATTCCAAATGAAGCAGTGTTTTCATTTTCACTGTGTTTTTCATTTCGAGGTCGATTGGATCTTGGGCTTAAAACGTTTTAAATTTATATTAAGTCGTAAAATAGCTCTTTTCTACACTTAATTTTCAAAATTTACGCAACGTCAAAGACAGTAGACAAAAAATACACTAGATGAAGTTTTTTCGAAGTCTGTATTCATTAAAACACCAGAAATATTTACTTCTAACTAATTTGAAAAGACTTCTCAAACTGCCTCATTCTATTAAAGAATCCGTACAATTTAAAACTAACGAGAAAAAATTCCAGAATGATAAATGAATTATTTTAAAGCGTAATCCATTCAAAGTGCTATTGTGAGTTCGCAGTTTGAAAGTGGTGTGATTAATCTTCTCCATCTTGTAGAGAAAATTAAATTTTAAAATTTTCTGAGAAAGGTGGTGTTATCCCGGGCAATGCCGTACAATAATCTAACATTACTTAAATCTCAGAAATACATTTTGAGTAGCATACTGACAAAAAGGAAGCAACAACGAAAACTGACTTCTGCCCCAGGGCAGAAAAGCCGAGTAATTTACAAACATCGATGACTAAGATACATCATTGTGCTTGTCTTAAAATGTGCGTGACTACAGCCGTGTGACGAAGGACAGCCACGTTATAGTTACAACAAACAAAAGAGAAACCTTCATCGATCTGCATTGTATTCGATGTTTTCCCTCCTATTATTCTATGCAACTAAAATATTTATCACTTTTTAAAATCAAAACAATCAGGTTGGAGTATCTGTACAGTGACGGAAAAATAATTTTAAGAAGCAATTTTAATTTTATTGCGAGAGATTTGAACAATTAACAGGAAACAAAAAAACAAGCGGCAATGCTTCAGTTTATGCACTCATTACCTAAAAAAATAGTTAAGCTTTAAGACATGTTTCTGTTGTCGCCAAACCAAGTGACGTACCTTTAACAGAAACGTATTCTTTACGCTTATACACTGTTAAAGCTACAGGCTGTACAAAACATCTTTAAGGGTACAAAGGTTGCAGCACCTTCTAAGGGGTGCCACTTGACTCCCTATGGCACCCTTGGAGGTGCCATTTGGCTCCATGTGGCACCCTATGGGTTTCCTGTATCACTCCATGGGTGACCCATGGCACCGTAAGGAGCCAAATTTCACTTTCAAGGGTGCCACTGGTACTACAACGTTTCACACTTAAAGATGCCTTGTGCAACCTGTACTTTTAACAGTGTACTTCTCCAGCTACTGCATTGTTATTTAGTATACAGAATTTGTTTTCGAAAGCAAAAATCAAACTGGGCTCACCTTTTATAAGTAACGCTTCTTTTGCTGTGAAGGGGACACCCAACAATGGCAGCTGCTCTGCCAGCTGTTCTTGAGTGAAACGACCCGATTTGACTAATTCGTCGGCAAGACGAGCTTCCTTCAAAGCCTCAGAATATCGGCCTTCAACTACAGCATTCAGCAGGCCATTTATCTTGCCAATGCGGACTATGTAGGCTTTGACCACATTCTCGCTAGATATCTGTAAGTAAAATAGATAAAAATTTAATTTTATGCTCCAAGTACACTACAATACTACTGCTCAACTGCGAAGTTGAGACACTAAGACACTTTTGTACAAAATACAAGGCAAATATGACGAATCATTCGCACTTTTAGGAAAGTCAGTTTCATAAATTCGTTCATTAACACAAATGCCGATACTTGTGCTTTTGTACCATGTGCTAGAATATAGTAACTTCGCTCAAGTACCACACAAATTCACATCACTCATAACCGTAGAACTTTCTATTCAACAGATTTTTAAAAAGAAGTGGTTATCCGTTCAGACCGTATGTATCTTTTTTATCCATCCATAACATCACACCGGTTGGACAGACTGATACCTCGATTTTTGATGGATAAGGAATGGTCTATCTCAGGTCCAGTACTTTTGTTTGACCAATTCGGAAATCTAATTTTTCATAGGTGTATGTTTACTACTTTACATTTCAGTGGGCAAAGTAGAATAACTTATTTATAGGACGTATTTTTAAATATCTGAGACGCTTATATAATACCTACTTAATGTGTCTTAAATCAATCCTCTAATTCGGGTTCTCAGACCGAATCTTTTCCCTTTTTATTTATTTATTTATTTTATTTTTTGTCTTATTGACGATTGGAATGACAGTACTTTTTTCACAAAATGGCTTCCCATTTATTGTCCGATTTTTTATGAGACTTAAAAAAAGTTTTTGTCATTCTGGCAACTATGTTGACTTCTGTGCAAGGCTGCAAGCGAAACGCTAAAAAACATCAAGTTTCTATTCTCTTCAAAACTTTGTAAATACAGACAGACCCCTTTATATTTCAAACCTCAGAATAGTATTTTTTAATTATGCATATATCTGAGCAACAGAGTACCACATTGGAAGAGACAACATATTTTAATTGTGGCAAAAAATGGAAAATTTTTCATAATGATATAGGATAAGGATTTGCGGGGTGAATAGGAACACTTTGTTCTGTTTTTCCAATTCAAACTTACTTAAAGCAAACTGTTTGAAAAATCAAGATTCTAACCCCAATTCTTCTAGTCAAGACAAGGACAAGGATTTATTACTGTTTATCCCTTCTCGTAAACAACTAGATCTTAGACTGACAAAAAGTTGCAGATTTCAACAGAGTTCTGCTCCAGGAGACTTCTGTTTACGTAAAATACGCAGGGGAAAATAGGGTAATAAAAGGTAGGGGGAAAATCATATAGAGTTTATGAAGCAAAAGTCCAGCACACAAACAGTGATGAACAAGTGTGAAAATCTTACAGGATAACCCCCGAAACCCAGAGATTTCAAGAACCTAAAAATAAGGCAGAGTTCATCCCTGAAGATGTTATGAAAAAACTTAAGCCAAGTCACAATTGCTACTTTTAAGGTCAAGTACATATTTGTGGACGACATGAGTGACTTCCATTTGTGTTAAATCTTTGAATTTCAATTCAAAAGCATTTCTTAAAATTACTTTTCGTTTTCATAAGTTCAAAATTATTTTGAATTTTGGCAAATTATAAACGTTTACTGGTATTGAAATTAAACTTTTTTTTTGACATTAACTATCTGCTCTTAATCTCCCCATCAATATTACTCGTGTTTGTGAGACCTATTACTGGTTAAATTGAAAAAAAAAATCAAAATTTTAACATGTGTTCCGATTGACCCCTATCAGCGGGGTAATTCGGAACATCCATAATTTCCTATAGATATAAATAATAATTATTCAAAATGTTTTGTCTTTGTTGGAATATCAAAAGTAAAGCAAGTCCGAAGTTTTTACCCAAAATATCAAATTAAAAAGAATTATTTTAACTGCTTTTTTTTACAATCAAAGCTGAAAAGTGTACCGATTCACCCCATTTTACGGTAATGTACATTTTTTTTTTTTTTGAATAAAAAAGTTTTTTTATGGATACAACTAACATCTTTAAAAGAAGCAAACATATACAATTACATATGTACTCATTTGGCTATATATAACCCGTGCTTTAACTGTAATTACGATTTTTTTCTTTTTTTTTTTGCAAAGATGGATTTTACTCATTCTGGTGAGTAGAACTTTTAGTTCTCATGGAATCTTTCTACTTTGTCCTCAATAAGATTTGTTTTTATGTATTTTAGCTTTGTTAAAATTATAAATAAAGCAACTATGGCTAATATAACGTATGATTAATTCTTTTCCAAGTGGTAATTCGAAACTTAAAAAAAACTTATTTTGTGACAATGACAATATTTACCTACTAAAATTAATTTCCGGGTACACCTCTACTCTGTGCTTTTTTTTCCAGAACCTTTCAGAACCTTGGGGCATAACCCATGCAAATACTATTTTGTATGTGACATACTGTCGCCTTAAGCTTTTTGTTTTTGTTTTCCTGTGTTGAAAGTGTTTTATGATCTTAATTAAAATAGCCTCGAGGGTGGCGTATCAGGTTAAGTCACAACACTGACCAGTACTGGGGTCCCTCTAGGAATGAAGTGAAGTAGCAAACGACCGGTAAAAATATGGTATTACAACTTGATTCAGATACAGTCTGCTTTAAAAAGAAAAAAAGTAAGAAAACAAAATAAAAATATTATCCAATTTTTCCCAAAAAATATTTTTATTGAATAAACGCATGAGCAGCTTTAGTTAGAAGCAGAGTATAATATATTGATTTAACTAAAAATCATGATATTTCAGCTTCATCAACACTTTTTTACGTAGCCACCGACATAATTTTCCAATTTAATATTGTGCAAAAAAACTTTTATTTCAAAAATATTTTGCGGAATTTTCCTCGCTCTGACAGTTGCCGCATCAAAGAAAGGTCATGCTGTGACGTCAAATGGGTGATCAATCACATAAGAGATCTGGCAACGAAACTACTTATGACACACTGCAATCATTGGAATTTAGTTCTTCGTTCGATGATAAATCCAAGTTTTCAGAATCAATTTCGATTGTGAATACCGAAAAAAAAAAAAAATCCTTCATTTCAAACCTTATTTTTACGTTTTTCGATCATTATTACAATGTTTTGAAATGAAATGTATACATATTCTCTAGATTTGTTTCTTTCAGTAAAAATTGTTGTAACCACGATTGAATAATTTAAAGTGATAATATATATGCTTTCTTAAAATTAGAAATCTTGTCTATTGACTGTTTTTTGAACTATTGAAATAGGATTCAACTATTGGTCTATGGTACTAAAATTCGTTTTAATAAAAAGGATTAAAATAATTTCATTGTAATGAAGTTGCATTTCATGTTTAAGAAAGATATCAACTTGCCTTAGTAGTACACCAATTATTAGGCAGTTAAAATTAATCTGCAATCAAGCCATAAACTGTCGATTTTTTACAGATTAATAGGCGGAAAATTATGCAATCAAAATTACTTTAAGTACGCATAGAAATAACTATGCTGAACGAATTTATTAATAGCTAAATGTAAGTTTTTGCCGCACTAATAAGAGTAATAAAATATAATTCAAACAGCTGAAAGTTTAATTTTTCTGAATATGTATGAAATTTTGAAAGGACTCCCTATTCCAACAAAATATTCGAATTTTCATGTACTGTAGAAAATAGAATAATTTTACTAGTGTAATGGTAATTTTACTAATGTTACTTAAAATAGTTTTTGAAAAAAGGCTCGCAGAATTTGTATAAAGTTTCGAAATATTTCTTTCAAAAGTGAAATTCAGAAAAATAATCACAGAAAAAACTATTAAATGATCTTGAAAAGTCGAAACTTGTAGGGGAAAATGGCGATTTAGAAATTATTGCATTAAAAATTATCGTTATAATTACTCATTCAATTACATCTTCCGCTTAATCGGGAATCTGCCAATTTGCTTATCGGTACATCCCTAATTTACATATTTAGAGATATAGAACTTCATAAATCTATATTAAGGTACACAAATATGCATTGAGAACTTGACGATGAAATTGTAATCCACAATTAGTGTTGATACACTTGTGTATATTTTTTAATGATTAAAAGTGGAAACTTGGTTTCCGGAAACCGCTGTCTTAAAAATGCTTTCTCCGCACTCAAAGTCCTTTCGTAAATAAAACACATTTACAGGGTTTGCTTTCCCTTGTTTGCTCCTTTACTTTTGAAATTCCGACTAACTTGAAACCAGAGTTCTAAACAATATAAATTAATGCCCTCGAGCGACGACAACTGAGCATTTCTTCTTTTTGCATTTCAAATTGCTTAAATGAGTTAAATATTAGCATACTGAATACTGATTTGTTTTTTTAAAGCGATTTTCCTGTTTTCTTGGAAGTATTTCATGTGTTTACAGTTTAGACATTTAATATGTTCTTTAAACATAAATTTTGCGTTAAAGCAAGCAACTTTCTTCGAGAATAAAAAGTTTATTTAGTAATAAGTATTCAGCATAAATATTGAAACCTTAGAACATCAAAAACTGAGAACTAATTATAAACAAATGCTATACTGTATTCCGGTCTTGTGAAGATGAACGCGTAGAACTAAAATAGAAGTAGTGAAAATAATGGCATTTGCTTCGACTTCTATTCTAAAAGCTTCATATTGGAGTAAATGACGTTTAGTATAACAAGTTTTGCTCAAGTTTACATTGAAAAAACATTCAAGGAATTCCATTTTCCGAGAGCTTGCTGAAAAGCTTAACTGAACAATTTCATCATCGAGATAAACAGAAAAAGAAAAGAAAGAAAAAGAGGTACTTAAGTTTCCTCATAATTTTATTGGGGTTAGCTCATTAAAACCCAAAGATTCGCATATTCGCTCTGGTGATAGTTACCAGCCAAAATACGCAAATATATCGCATACCGAGAATGAAAGGGGCACATTTTTTTTGGTCTATAGTACTTAAATGCAAATCCAATTTAAAAAGGGCCCCTTTCATTCTCTGTATGAAAATAATCAACAGCAACTCATGTGATAAAATGATATGCAGCAACAAATGCTGAGAAATTTCATACCACATTACTTGTTTACACCATTCTAACGCAAGGTTGAAGGCTAACGGAAAATGGCATTAAGGTAGACATCGCTTAAAAATAAACACATTGAAAACTGTTGGTCGATTGTTTTAGTTGTGACCAAAGAACTCAAATATGCTTACTTGAAAACAGTTCTTGCTGCTCGCGTATAAACGGCTAAAGCTATAGTAATTTCAAAGGGGAAAAGAAAAGCGAAGAAGCTATCCCTCCCCTCCCTCAACACTGATTTCTAGAGAGCTAAAGTGCCCTAGATCCTATTATCTTACAAAGACGGGCCTAAGCATTCATCCCAAGTTTCAAACAAGAAGTTCTGTCAAGAACTAAACGAGCCTACTTTCCCGTACATCGACATCGGCATTCTCGCATCTGATCATTATTCTCTTGATTATCTGAGACTTAAAATTATGTCAAACATACCTTTTTAGCACTTAGAGCTGATTTCGAAAAGCAAAATATACCCCTTTCATCAGATGAAGTAGACACGTAAAAAGTAATTAACGAATAAATAAAGTTTTGTCGCACCTTTTAAAGAGTGTAACTGTTCCTCCGTAGAAAAAATCCTCATCGTTTTCAAAAAAAAAAAAAAAAAAATAATAATAATAATAATAATAATAATAATAATAAAATAAATAAATGAATAAATAAAAGTACAAAGAGCATCAAAACACATTTTATCAAAGAAAGAAAAAAAGAAAGAAAAAAAAAACTTGTCCGTTAATAAAATGTCTCGAATTTCACTTTTAATCTGTCGCCAGTTGTTAAATATAAATGAAGAATAAAATGTTCTCGTGAATGAAAAATTTTTGTTACAAAAAAAACATCGTCTGCCAAAAAAAAAAAAATAATAATAATAAATAAAATAAAACAAATTTATAAATAAACAAAAAATCGTCTGCACAGTCAGTAATTTTTTTTTCTGAGCCTGCATTTCCGCCATGTTTGCGGAGTCGGAGTCGGAATCAGAGTCCTCATAGAAGATTACTCAGAAAAGTACGTTGCAAACATTATTTATCAAAACCATTTTCTTACAAAGTTAGTTTGAAGGAAATCCGACTTTAAGTTCAGGATCAACATTCAACTTAAATTTCTCGTAGACGCTAATGCTTATTTTTTTTTCTGAACGGTTCAATATTGAACGAAAAATGGTTCAAATCAAAAAGCGAAATATGGGAATGCATGGGAAAGCCTCTCCGAGATCTTTCAAACAAAAAAAAGTTTATTCAATTCGGATGGTTCACTCAAAAGTTATTAGGTGGGGAAAGGTTGCTTGAACGGTTCAATGTTGAACGAAAAAGTGTTCAAATTGAAAATTTTAATACGGTAATGAAGTATCCTTGCTGAGATCCTTCGAACAAAAAAAAGTTTTTTTTTAAATCGGACTGTTCACTCAAAAGATATTAGGGGTGACAGCTTGATTGAGCGGTTCAATGTTGAACGAAAAATTGTTCAAATCGAAAATGTAGATACGGGAATGAAGTATCCTTGAAAAGATCTTTCGAACAAAAAAAAGTTTGTTCAAATCGGATTGTTCACTCAAAAGTTAGCATCGCGGGACCGGTTGTTTGAACGGTTCAAAGTTGAACCAAAAGTTGTCGAAATCAAAAAATCAAATATAGGAATGAGCTGCACTCGCTGAGATCTTTCGAACAAAAAAAAATTTATTCCATTCGGACGGTTCACTCAAAAGTTATTAGGTGGAGAAAGGTTGCTTAAACGGTTCAATGTTGAACCAAAAGTGTTCAAATTGAAAATTTAAATACGGTAATAAAGTATCCTTGCTGAGATGCTTCAAACAATAAAAAGTTTGTTTAAATCGGACTGTTCATTCAAAAGTTATTAGGGGTGACAGCTTGATTGAGCGGTTCAATGTTGAACGAAAAATTGTTCAAATCGGAAATGTAAATACGGGAATGAAGTACCCTTGAAAAGTTCTTTCCAACAAAAAAAAGTTTGTTCAAATCGGGCTGTTCATTAAAAAGTTAGTATCGCGGGACCGGTTTTTTGAACGGCTCAAAGTTGAACCAAAAATTGTTCAAATCAAAAAATCAAATATGGGAATGAGCTGTACTCGCCGAGATCTTTCCAACAAAAAAAAGTTTGTCCAAATCGGAATGTTCATTCAAAAGTTATTAGGGGGGGACAGACAGACCGACCGACCGACCGACCGACGCACAAATTCCCCATCTCAATACCCTACTTTCAAATTTTTAATTTTTCGATATTCATTTTACCTTTTTATTTTTTTAACTTGGCGATATTTTTTGGACTTGGCGATATTTTTTTAACTTGGCGATATTTTTTTAACTTGGCGATATTTTTTAGAAGCTACTTTTGATACTTTTTTCGTCTTTCTTTTATTTTTAACGGGAAAGTAGGCTAAAAAGATTTCAAAATATGTCAAAGGAAGCAACGGTAGAAAGTATTTCATACGAAAATGCTGCAAGGATCAGGTTACTGTTCGCATTTTTTAAAGATCTACATTTCAAGCATCAAATTCAGATATTAAACAGGAAAGCGACAAAATAGTTAAACGCATTTTGAAATTACAAAAAAAGCTAATCGGAGAACAGCTTGCATGAATTGAGAGCTTTCATTTGTCATTTTTCATCCCTTTCGTTCTCTCCTCCCTTTTTAGCCTACTTTCCCGTTAAAAATAAAAGAAAGACGAAAAAAGTATTAAAAGTAGCTTAATGCATCTAAAAAATATCGCCAAGTCCAAAAAATATCGCCAAGTTAAAAAAATATCGCCAAGTCCAAAAAATATCGCCAAGTTAAAAAAATAAAAAGGTAAAATGAATATCGAAAAATTAAAAATTTGAAAGTAGGATATTGAGATGGGGAATTTGTGTGTCGGTCGGTCGGTCGGTCTGTCTGTCTGTCCCCCCCTAATAACTTTTGAATGAACATTCCGATTTGGACAAACTTTTTTTTGTTGGAAAGATCTCGGCGAGTACAGCTCATTCCCATATTTGATTTTTCGATTTGAACAATTTTTGGTGCAACTTTGAGCCGTTCAAAAAAACCGGTCCCGCGATACTAACTTTTTAATGAACAGTCCGATTTGAACAAACTTTTTTTTGTTGGAAAGAACTTTTCAAGGGTACTTCATTCCCGTATTTACATTTCCGATTTGAACAATTTTTCGTTCAACATTGAACCGCTCAATCAAGCTGTCACCCCTAATAACTTTTGAATGAACAGTCCGATTTAAACAAACTTTCTTTTGTTTGAAACATCTCGGCAAGGATACTTTATTACCGTATTTAAATTTTCAATTTGAACACTTTTGGTTCAACATTGAACCATTTAGGGTAACCTTTCTCCACCTAATAACTTTTGAGTGAACCGTCCGAATGGAATAATTTTTTTTTGTTCGAAAGATCTCAGCGAGTGCGCAGCTCATTCCCATATTTGATTTTTCGATTTGGACAATTTTTGGTTCAACTTTGAACCGTTCAAACAACCGGTCCCGCGATGCTAACTTTTGAGTGAACAATCCGATTTAAACAAACTTTTTTTTGTTCGAAAGATCTTTTCAAGGATACTTCATTCCCGTATCTACATTTTCGATTTGAACAATTTTTCGTTCAACATTGAACCGCTCAATCAAGCTGTCACCCCTAATATCTTTTGAGTGAACAGTCCGATTTAAGTAAACTTTTTTTTGTTCGATGGATCTCAGCAAGGATACTTCATTACCGTATTTAAATTTTCAATTTGAACACTTTTTCTTTCAACATTGAACCGTTCAAGCAACCTTTCCCCACCTAATAACTTTTGAGTGAACCGTCCGAATGGAATAAACTTTTTTTTTTGTTTGAAAGATCTCGGAGAGGCTTTCCCATACATTCCCATACATCGCTTTTTGATTTGAACCATTTTTCGTTCAATATTGAACCGTTCAGAAAAAAAAATTAACATTAGAGTCTACGGGGAATTTAAGTTGAATGTTGATCCTGAACTTAAAGTCGGATTTCCTTCAAACTAACTTTGCAAGAAAATGGTTTTGATAAATAATGTTTGTAACGTACTTTTCTGAGTAATCTTCTGTGAGGACTCTGATTCCGACTCCGACTCCGCAAACATGGCGGAAATGCAGGCTCAGAAAAAAAAATTACTGACTGTGCAGACGATTTTTTGTTTATTTATTCATTTGTTTTATTTTATTTATTATTTTTTTTTTTTTTGGCAGACGATGTTTTTTTTGTAACAAAAATTTTTCATTCACGAGAACATTTTATTCTTTATTTATATTTAACAACTGGCAACAGATTAAAAGTGAAATTCGAGACATTTTATTAACGGACGAGTTTTTTTTTTTTCTTTTTTTTTCTTTCTTTGATAAAATATGTTTTGATGCTCTTTGTACTTTTATTTATTTATTTTATTATTATTATTATTATTGTTATTATTATTATTATTATTATTATTTTTGAAAACGATGGAGGATTTTTTCTACGGAGGAACTGTAACAGTTACACTCTTTAAAAGGTGCGACAAAACTTTATTTATTCGTTAATTACTTTTTACGTGTCTATTTCATCTGATGAAAGGGGTATATTTTGCTTTTCGAAATCAGCTCTAAGTGCTAAAAAGGTATGTTTGACATAATTTTAAGTCTCAGATAATCAAGAGAATAATGATCAGATGCGAGAATGCCGATGTCGATGTACGGGAAAGTAGGCTCGTTTAGTTCTTGACAGAACTTCTTGTTCTTTTTTTTAGAAAAATGTTCAAAAGTCGAATCGTTGTATAAATTTTAATTAACAAAACTTTATATTAAAAAATCGTAATAAATTTCAGTGCAATAAAATATGTTTGTGTAGAAATCCTCCGATTTAGAAGCTCCCAGAACTTGAATCTGTATCTTCTGAAAAATTTTTGCGATAATACATCAAATATGAAACAAGAGATCCAAGGGCAAACTGCGATGGATGGAATTCTGGAACATGAATTACATATACATTAAGAACTTGCTTCATTTTCTTTTCACCCCTTAGCTAAGACAGCTGCAGGCATTTTGCGTCATACACGTGAGATGATTTAATTTGAACCAAGCGTGTCCCTGGAAGGCAATTATTCGAGATAACAGACAAGTTGGTTTCACAGTAACTCGCAACGTATGAAGTAATTTTCTCGATAAATCGAAATTTCAGAAAAGTGATGTACCTCCATACTTTTTAAATGCGTATTTGTGGGCTAAATTGTATCGCATTTAATTATACATTTTAGTATAAAAGCTACGCAGCTCAAATTTCCGAAGATTAATATCTAATGACGAATAGTAGCTGAACACTTGTAACTTTTCCCAAGAAAAAACTCGCAAAAGGCTCTACATAAGTCATGGTAAAATGATTTACAAGTTCATTTTTGCAATGAGCCGTACAATTGTTGCAATCTACAAACTAAAATTTAAAGTGAATTTAAAAAATTCAAATGACGTTTTTTCCCCACAAAAAAGAGCGTTATTTGCTACACAAGGACTTCTTTTTAATGTAGAAATGAAAAGTATGCTTTAAAAGCCTCTGGTCTCATTAAAAATATGCTTAAAATAGCTACCACGAATCTGGGTTTATTTGATAGAATATTTAGTTACTTTTAAAATATTGCTACAGCGTTAAGACATGAAAGATTGTGACGAGAATATTTAGCAACAATTGAGCTGAATTTGACTTGTAAATATTGCTTAAGCAAAACCGGGCTTAATTTCCAATGGAAGAAATACTGGGGCTCTCTAATCTAATGCGTACAGTTAAGTCTTTTCCATTTAAAATGTCATCCATAGAGAATCATCTTGAAAGTCACCGACTAACGAATATTATAACAAGGTATTCTAATAATACCCAGATCTCGGTACAACTTTTCATAACATATTGTCAGCTGAGTACTAAGTGTAGATAACTGCAAAGAGGGGGAGGGGGATAGAATGTTTCACTTTTGTTGAAAATTTGAGCTCGAAAAACAATCTTAATGAAATAAAAATTCGAAATAGTAATTAAAAATTTAATCAAATCTTAACGTTCCTCAAAAATCCTGACGAAACATTAATTGTTAAGTTTACCTCAAAGTAGCATTAAAAAACTGAATTATAGTTCCTTACTTGTAGTATTTACCCCACGATATGCCCCCCCCCCCCCATTAGGAAAAAAATATTCGATTGAAAACAACAAATAAAACTTGTGTGACTAATTTGCATTTTAAAGAGCAACTCTTTCGGCTGGTATTTTTCAAATTTCTTTAATCACCCAAATTTTACCAGTGGTCAAATTTTATGAGTAAGACAAACGGTATTTCAGTTTGCTGTTAACTTTTCAGACAGCAGAGACGTATTGACTTACGTCACGCAATTCTTAACTCTTATACGCATTATTGTTGAATCTATTTTAACTCAAGATTGATTTTCATTTTGGCGCCTGAGTGACATAAAACTAGACAGATTGGTGCTTGCCATTTGATTGATTTCAAAAGCTCCGGTCGTGCCAAATATCGTCTGATGATAAAAAAAACCAACGACACCGTAACGCACGACTGCTCATCCCGCCTAGTGGGGAATTTTCACTCTAATTTAAAAACTCATCCCGGTATTTCTCGTTCCCCAGTAATGTTTTTTCTGAAGTATTTTAGTTTGTCAATTCATTTGGCAAGTGTGCCTTCTGTTTCCACCAAAAAAGAATCTCGCAGGCAGTGTGTTTGCTTCTTATAAAAATCTAACTAGAAAAAAAAATTTAAAGAAACTAATTTGGGGCAAAAAATATAAAGGAGGACTATAGTTTGGCAACTGAGAGATAGCGGGTGAATTGTAAGTAGAAACGAACTACTTCATTTTGCAATTGGAAGAGTCAGCGGAACCGTGCAATCAGTTAAGTTTTTACTGCTGGTTTGATTTCACTGATCTTGACTATCACATAAATTTGTCCGTGTATGCTTCCAGTTCACCCACCATTTCTCCGTGGTCAAACTGTAAAGTAAACCTTGATTTTTGAAAATTATCGTACTAAGCGTAGTTTCCAAATAATGAAGCATAAATATTAACTGGTTCATGAAAGATACTTATTTTCTTCAAACTTCAAGCTAGCAACATAACGTCAAGAGTATTGAAGTATTCAATTTATAGTGCATCCAAACTAGCAGAAAAAGCTAGCTCTTATGCAAAGATAAATACAAAGTTGAATTCTTTGTTTATAGGGTTTTTTTTAATTCAAAGTTCAAAAAGAACAAGCAAGTGCGATCAATTATTGTCGAAACAACGTCTTCGGAATCTGTTGCAATCAAACTTTAATAAATCTACCATTCAGCCTAAGTCATCTACAATCGAAGAGCGGGATAAATTCCATGAGAATATTTTAATCCTTACTCGGATCTCTTCCACCCAAAGGTATAACAATTAAGTAAGCTTTATCTTTCTTTTTTCCCGCCGATTTAAAATGGTAATACTGAAAACTGCCAAAAAAAAAGTGCTAAACTCGAACTCTTATGAAAACAATTCAACTGTTGGGAAATTTTAGCACAGAAAACTATTTGCGCATTAAAAATAAACACATGATATCAAGCGATCACAAAACGTACTAAATAAAGCAATGGGGTGTTTACTTCCTAAGATTACGGCCAAACACGTTTTAAACTTTTGCCATTTAATTTTCCAGAAAATATTTATCAAAATAAGCTTTATTAAAAATAAGCCTGCGCTCCGACACCGAAGTGAAGTGAAGCTGAACGCCTGTGGCTGAAAAGTGAACCCGATTTGAGGCAACTGCTGTATGTGTCCGCAGCGCTTCCAGCACCTCGAGTACCTTGTAATCCTCGAAGGTCGACTTCGGAATAATGACGAAAGAATGGCGGGGAATACGTTTCGAATGCATTAACCGAATACCAATTTCGTAAATAATGCCTCTAGGGCGTTCCGGTGGGCAACCTAGCTCAACCACTTTCTCTCTGACCTCACGTTCGTTACGAAATGGAACCAAGTTCTCCAGCCTTCTCTGCCACATTGTACTCAGACAGCCGGGGCAGAAAGTAAACATTGAATGAAATGCGGCACGAACAATGGGAATGTGTAGTAGTCAACTGTTCTAATGCAGTTTTAATCTGAATTTTCATGGAAATCAAAGTTGGACAGCAGTCTTTCTGGTTTAATGAGTCTTAAAAAGTAGTTCTAGGAGAACAATGTGTCTAAAAAACATTAACTTTTCAAAGATCATAAGCTTAGCGATTGAGTATGGACGTTTTTAATACATAAAACCTTTAAAAGGTGATCCAAACATCATAACGTATGCAGGGCCGACGAGAGGCCATGTCAGCCTAGTCGGAAACTAAGGGTCCTTCCATGTATAGGGCCCGGGCACGCCTCAGCATGGGAGTAGTACAATTTTTTAGATTTATATGGGAAGGACGGGGGAGTGCTCGGTGACACGACTGACTCGGGACCCACCTTGGATCTCGGCGGCCCTGCATGCATGTCATGTTTTGTGAAAATTGGTTCTGTAGTTATAAATTGATGGGACATCTGTCCGTGTGGTCCAACCTTTCCAAAATTTTGTTTATTTTTCACTTGCAAAATGAAAGGCAAAAGTTTTTTACCGAAGAATAAATTTATGTGATCTTTAACAAAAATGCGTGCAGCACCACATGGCAGATCCTACTTCTCCCTCCTTCAAAGTAATAACAGGTCAAGTTTTAAAAACTGAGAAAATATTAGCTCTTCACACGTAATAGACTCAGCTAAGAGTTAGACACCTGTTCCAAGTCAACAACCAGGCTCCTAAAGCATAATATTTACCAGACTCACTTTGCAAAACTAGCTTCCATGTATTCTGTTAAAGACCATTGCGACAAATGATTCCCTTCGTTTAATTTATACACTATGAAAAAAGTAAATATCTTATACTTTTTTTACCGTATAAAAGCTAGTTAATACAAATAAATTAATAAATATACGTTTTCAACTGAAGAAGTTACAATAAAGATTTTCATTCAATGTTACCTGTCTTCGTTCGTCATTTCCGATGTTTATAAAAAGGAAAAGAAAAGGGGGGAGAGCGATACATTTTAACTTTAAATTTTATTTCGCCAATCTCAAGATTCTGATGCCTCGAACTTTACGGGAAAAAAAATTAAACTTCCTTTATTGAAAAAGTTTAAGTTGTTTGACACTTATGGGTCATTTTCAAAATTTGCTCACATTTGCTGTCCGAAGGTTGAAAAGACGATTTTGAAGTATAACTTATATTTTAAATTCAATGCGAACAATTATTTTCTGTAAGAAATACCCAAAAAGAAATTCTGTCACTCAAAAAATTATTAAATTGTATTTTTATATAAGTCTTTAAAAATGAAAATCAAGGCAAAAACGCTTGTCCATTTCCAATTTTCGCAAGTTCAACTATTTTTTTATATACCGTAAAATGGGGTTAATCGGAACACTTTTCAGCTTTGATTGTAAAAAAAGCAGTTAAAAGATTTTTTTTCAATTTGATTTTCTGGGTAAAAACTTCGGTCTTGCTTTACTTTTGATATTCCAAGCAAACACAAAACATTTTGAACAGTTATTATTAAAATATATAGGAAATTATGGGTGTTCCGAATCACCCCGCTGATAGGGGTCAATCGGAACACATGTAAAAATTTCTATTTTTTTCCATGAAACCTGTAATAGGTCTCACAAACATGAGTAATATTGATGGGGGAGAACAAGAACATATAATTACTGTCAAATAAAAGTATTATTTCTATACCAGTAAACGTTTATAATTTGTCAAAATTCAAAATAATTTTGAACTTATGAAAAATGAAAAGTAATTTTAAGAAATGCTTTTGAATTGAAATACAAAGATTTAACACGAATGGAAGTCACTCATGTCGTCCACAAATATGTACTTGTCCTTAAAACTAGCAATTGTGACTTGGCTTAAGTTTTTTCATAGCATCTTCTGGGATGATCTCTGTCTTTTCTTTAGTTTCTTAAAATCTCTGGGTTTGGGGGATTGTCCTGAAAGATTATTTTGCATATTCATCACTGTCTGTGTGCTTGCCTTTTGCTATATAAAGTCTATATGACTTTCTCCCTCGTATTTCAAATAAAAAGAAGTCTCCTGGAGAAAAAATCTTATGAAATCTGCAACTTTTTGTCATTCTAAGGTCTAGTTGCTCACGAGAAGGGATAAACAGTAATAAATCCTTGTCCTTGTCTTGATTAGAGGAATTGGGATTAGAATCTTGATTTTTCAAACAGTTTCCTTCAAATAAGTTTGAATTGGAACAACAGAACAAATTGTTCCGATTCACCCCGCATTTTTTTTTCCTATGGCATTTTTCAGAATTCTTCACTTTTATGACACAATTTATAAAAAATGTAAATTCTAATATGGTATTCTGTTGTTCAGATACATGTATAATTGAAACATACCACTCTTAGATTTAAAATATAAGAAGGTTTGTTCTTGCATATGAAGTTTTGCAGTCTATGAAAATGTAATGTTTTCTAGCATTCCACGTACAGCCCTCCTTAGAAGCCAGTAGCGTTGCCAGATTGACGAAAGTAATTTTTTCCTACTTCCTATGATCTTACCTTTCTAAAAAAAAAATAATGGCAAAAAATACCCAATAGTATATTTATGAAGAATTTCTTTGTACGGTCTGGAAGTTTTGTTCCGATTGACCCCGCTGTTCCTATACACCCCATTTTACGGTACTTAACTAGCTGACCCGGCCACGCGTTGCTGTGGCTAAGGTATGGGTTAAACTATAATGTTTCAATAGAAACGAAAAACTTTATTACCGTTATAGAGATCAACTTTATATAAATATGAATTTGAGGTACAATTGAAATACAAAATCACAAAAAAAAATGAATATTGTATAACTTAAAAACCCGAAAAGGTACAATATTTACGAAACAGTCGAATTTTGAATCGCAAACTATGAGGTATATATTTATGTTACAAAGTAATGTGACTGTAAAAATATAGTGTGTATAGAAATTTTAATCTTCGCACCTAAATAAAAGATATTTAAAAAAAAAAGTTTTACTGTTATTTGCGAATTTTACCTGTGAATTAAAAATTAGAGTGATTCAGCTTAAAAATTTATATACTGAGCGAACTACCGTACTATCTACGGTTATAAATGTGCAAATTGTCGTCCAAGAATACATGTATTTACTAAGGAAAAAAAAATAAAAATAAACTGTAATAGTAATAATTTGAAAACTTATGAATGCAGAGAGGTACGTTTAGAAAATACAATTCTGAGCAAAATCACTCTAAATTTTAATATTACACAGGTAAAAGTTCACAAATTACAGTAAAACCTTTTTTTATTACAATACAATTGAAATACAAAATCACAAAAAAAAAATGAATATTGTATAACTTAAAAACCCGAAAAGGTACGATAGTTACGAAACAGTCGAATTTTGAATCGCAAACTATGAGGTGTATATTTATGTTACAAAGCAATGTGACGGTAAAAATTGTGTGTATAGAAATAATTTTAATCTTCGCACCATAACAGTACATTTTCCCTCCTAAGAATTTGTTTTTTGAATAGTAAATACCAAATGTATTGTTGAACGATAATTTGCAAATTTATTGCTGCAGATGGATACGCTTAGCAAATACAATTCTGAACTAAATCACTAAAAATTTAAATATTACATAGGTAAAAGATCACATAATGCAGTGAGCCTTTCTTTGTCTAAATACACCTGACATAAAAATCACTAAACAATATGAATATTTTATAACTCAAAGCTCGAAAAAGGTATATTTTTCACTAAAATAATTTTCCTAAAAAAATATTTGTACCTAAACATGAGTGAAAAATATTTTTAAAACATACAAAATAGCATATGTTAAGTATCTAAACTGCTTTAATAAATTGAATTAAGTAAAGGAGAAGTAAGCAAATAATACTTTTCCGAATATTGATTTAATAATACTTACACGCACAATTTAAATTAAGAGAATCGGGACGAATATGCCAGAAACCGATTCGACATCCTTGATCGTTACCACTATTGCTTTTTGCTTTCGAAGCAACTGACAACCCAGCAGTAGATTTTATCTTATAGAAGCCAAGAATACAGAAAAGCTGGTAGCTAAATAGATAATTTGCAATAAAAAATATATTGCGGTCCTAAATTGCGATAAAAACTATCCTATCATTTAAGTTGGGACCAAACTGAAACTGCGTGCAAAATTTTGGTTAAAATCGGTTCAGTAGCTGAGGAGTCCATTGGCCACAAACACAGGGACACGTAATTTTTATATATTAAGATTGTATCAAAAAGTATATACAACAAATTATTTTTATATATTGACTATTAGTATATGATATTCATAATATATATTGACAATAATTTTTTTTCACTAAGAAATTTATGAATATTTTATCCGGGGGCAGTTCTTGTCAAGTCCGTTACCCTAAGATTATTTTAGCTAAAAAAGGTATTTATTGCAGTCAAAAGATGGTAACACGTATTCAGTTAACTTAAACTAGTGACGTAACTATGTCGTACCATTTTGTTTTCCTGAGTCGAGAAGTATTGCTGTGGCGTTTCGCATAAGATTTCTTCCAGGTGCGTATTTTTATTCTTTGTCAAGTCTGTTACCAAAGATTTTAGTATTAATTTTTACTATTTCTCAACTTTTACCTAGAAATATTGTTTATTATACAACTCTAAAAAAATGCACATTGTTGTTCAATTTTTAAATTCGACAACCTCGCCATAATTTGACATTTTGGTTGAAATGTCAAGTCCGTTACTGGTCAAATCCGTTACCATACAGTTTTTGATCAATATTTTAATAATCACAAACATCGTTTTAAGCTTCAAGGACTCGTGTAATTTCAAATGAAGTTGGTTTAGGCGCTATGATATAGTTTAAAAGTGAGATTTCATATTGATTTTGTACGGCAAACTTTCCTTGCAACTTAAAAGTTTTACAACAGCATTTGAATACGTAATTATGCATCAAAGTGTACAACCAATTGCTTTTTCACACACTTAAAATGGGACAAAACATCTGTTAGTGATTCTAAAAGAAAATAGCAAGTTAAAAAATTACTTAAAAATTCTGAAATGTAAGCATATGGTTAAAATGACCCTTATGTTCTACTCCTTAAAGGAGTAATAAACGTTGAAACTGCACAAATAGTAATAAAAATTGCAAGCACGTGTTTCATTGTTACAGGAAACCTCCTTTTTTCAATGCTAAGAAATGAGCTGATGGATGAAGACGAAAAGAGAGTTGTGACAGATGACACGTTTCTTCCGAAACGAAACTAATTCACTTGCTTTCTGCCACATTGTTATCACAGTCATGTCAGAAAGTATAACACTGAGCAAACACGAACAAAAGGCGTCACGATCAAAAGGAATGCGTGCTATTCAACTTTACTGCACTGCGCTCTTAATCCAAATTTACCTGGACTTTCGTAGAAATTTTAAGATGGAAATAATCTTTTTGGGTTTTGTTAAAACTTGCTCAAACATCAAACCTAAAATTCAATTAAACTCGGGTCAAAAGAGCCTCAAGTAACGCTGAATATGATTTACTTCCTTTGTTCATAACGCATTTCATTGTTTTATTTTTCTGTTCAATTATTGCTTTTTTCGAATGTCTTTTCGTGATTAAGTTTAACCCATTAATGCCTGACATTTTTTTCCCAAAAATATTTTGTATACTGGTTACAAACAGTGTTTAATGGACAGGAAAAATAATAAAAAAATATTATGTAAAAAATAATTTTTTTATTAAGGAAAGAAAAATCGTCCCTTAAAAGTTACGATAGACCCCAGAGGGTACATACTTTTTTTACTAAAATGTTTTTTCTGCCTACGATATAATATTTAAAAAGACATTTTATAAGAAGAAATAAAATCGGCAATTAACATAAACTGGGAAGCTGGGAATAACTTTGAAAACTTAGCTTTTTTTCTTGAGATTGTGAACGATGTAATTTTTGATAAAGATCATATTAAAACTGCTACAGAACACACTTTACAATGGTTATGTGCTGCAATCTGTTAATAACGAATTGAAACAATACCAAGGTACTAATTGAACACTATTATTTGGTTGAAATGTTCATTTTGGGGAAATTCAGACCCTTTTTCGGACCGTCCCTAAAAAGGGACGCTAGGCATTAATGGGTTAATTGATTCACATTAAGCATTCTTTGCACCACCGAAACCTATGGCTGCAACCCTTTATGCCGTTCATGGATTTTAAACATTGTTTTAATATTTTAACTTTTCACACAAAGGTGAAGATTAGTTGAATTAATAACTATTTTAAATTCCAAGCGGAGGAGCAAAGTTTATATTTTTCAGGAAAACGTTGCATTTCCTTCATTCTTAAATGTTCAGTGAAGGAGAATATTTTTACATTGACGCTGAATAAAACATTATTATAAAATATGTGCTTGCAACTAGTCATTGCCTGCCCCATTCCCCTTTTTCAGAAAAAACGTTAGATTATGCATAAATGCCTTTCTGCACTTCAAACTAACAACATAAGGTAAAATACTTTGTCCAAATTTTAAGGGAGAAAATATGAAAAAATGGATGTTTATTTTTATGTGTGTGTGTGCTGCCGGCTGTTTTCCAAATTTTGCACATAGGTCCACTGATGCTCAGGAATTCACATAGACTGGAATTTTCATCCTCCTATGGGGGTACAACTCACCTTAAGGGGGTTTTTACCCATCCATAAAACGGAATGATTACGAACATTAATAACGACGGAGTTTTTGAAACATGAAGTCCAACGCGGTTTAGATTAGTAAAATTGAGTAATGAATTTTTTTTCTGCACGTTGACGGGAAACATTTTACACTTCTCTTTTAGTAAAACATGATTGCTGAACATACGTCAAGTGGCAAAACTTATTTTTGAGGTAGACCGCACAACGCAATCTCTTTGTTAATATTTTTGATGATCTAATTTTTAGCAGATGGACACATCCCTGCAAATTTAGAAAAACAATATTGATTTTCGAAAAAGCCATCACTTTAAAACTAATTTAAAATAATGAACCCCTGTCAAGATTAATCTTTGCTATCACCATTTGTGTTATCGAAAATATGGTCGCCGTGGCTACAGTTACCACTACATACAGACCCCGCTCCCCATCACATCGTGTTTAATGTACATAGATCACTTAGTGAATGGAGAGTTTTTGAATCGATACAAATTTGTTTGATTTCAATATACTTCAATTCAAACTATACCATCAAAAAACTTCGCTCGATGGTTAAGAAAGAAATATTCACTCATGGCTTATAAATGACGTAAAACATGCGTCTCAAGCAGGGCCGTCATTTCGCATTTTTCCAGGGGGAGGGGGCAAATTGTGTATACACAATGTAAAATTTACCAAAAAATGGCAAAAACCACTCTCACTTATATGCAAATATATTGATTTTCCAAAGTCAGTGGGGGGAGGCAATTGACCCCCCTGACTTTGGAAAATGACGGGCCTGGTCTCAAAGTCTGTACAGAAAATTGCTATAATTATGATTTAAACTCTTCATAAATTTATTTCTATTCTACTTGAAGCATTTTCAACTTCAGATATAAGTTTATATTATCGATTTAAATACTAAGCCATTTATAAAGAATGTCCTTATTTTTTGGCACAATAAAATCAACGGACGAAACAATTAAGTAATTTGAGTCTAGTTTCCTGGTGGAGAAGGATAGCTTATTACTTTTTGGGGTGGCGGTACCATTATCACGAGTTTTAACCTCATCATAAAATAAATATTATTAATAATTGTTTCAAAACTGTTTTTTCTATTTCCAACTATTTTGTTCTTCCTAGAAACAGAATGATGAAAAAGCTAATTTCTTTTCAAACTTTAAAAAAAATATTGTATCAAAGTGAAATTTTGTAAGTAGGGATGCACCGATAAGCAAATTGGCCGATTACCGATTAATAGGCGTTTGATAATCGGCCGATTAATCGGCTGAGCCGATTAATGATAAGGGTGGTTGTTTTTCTACTACCAATTTTACAATCACTGTTTTTTCTCTCTTATACAATTCCAAGTTTAGAAAAAGTAAATTCATTTCTGAATTTTTTTTTCCATTTTCCTAGTTTTCCCAAAATAATTTCAATATTTTATCAAATTTCTTGGAACCAATTTTTATATTATTGTCAATAATATTAACACATTGTTAGATAGGTTAATTGGACATAAAAATCCATAAAAGGGAGGGGGGAGCGGGAGTCTGTTTTGAGCACTTCAGTTTAGGTGTACTTTTTATTCATACTTTTTAATAATTGGTAACAATTTAATTCAATACTTTTATTCTTTAAAAATTAGAGGGAATATAAAAGCACTGTACTAAAGAGAAAACTATCGCCACAAGAAAAATTTTACAACATTGTCTTTGTATATTTATTCAAAGTAGGTGAATTAATTAAAAGAAAACTTCAAACCACTGTGAGGATTATTATAAAAAAATTATTCATCATAGTTTCTTAGTAAAGGTATACTTTAAAGAATAATGTTTGAAAAATATTTTTTCGGCCGATTAATCGGCCCAATTTGTTCGATTATTAATAATAGGCAAAGTGGCCGATTAATCGATGCATCCCTAATAGTAAGGACATCCTGTCTGTCTGCGAGTGTGATTAGTTTGCTTTCCCTTTCACTGGGCTGCTTGTTGATTTCCCACGCGAAACGATCCACTTGGGTGATCAAGATGGGTGGTGGAACAAACCTGAGCTGGAATAGAATTCAATCTTATTCCAATCGAGCGATTTGCGATCCAAAAAGAGAGGGAAAAGCTATACAGTACAACCTCTTATCTGGACTAAAAAGTAATCTGGAGAATCGAAAATCCGGATAGTTCGGGTAATGTGGATAGTCAGCAAACAAAATCCTTAAAAAAGTAAATTTACTATTTATCAGAATAAAAAATAATGTTTTATAACAATCATACACAGAATTGTTTACAGGACAATAGGACATTTTTCACATCATTTCTTAACAAAGAATTGGTTCAATGTTATCTATTTCAAACGCGAGCAACGTCTGATTGGACTTAGGACCACCGGTACGAAAGCGCTTCATCATCAATGGATAACAAAAAGATTGAATACTTAACGACCCTATAAAAACATTCATGCTGCTATAATTTGAAAATTATTATCTGTGTAAAATTAAACTTAAAAGAAAAAATCTTCAAATTCAATCCGAATTATCCGAAACTTGAAATAAACCAGGTCCTATTGTTCTACAAACCTGTATTTGAAGTAATAAATAGAAATATTGCATCACTAAAATACATTATTTTCTTATTAACTAGAATCATGCTCTACGGATTGTTACAATCAAAAGTGTCTTGCTTTAAAACCTGATTTTAACTTAGTTTCTTGTTATTAGCGAAGGGCGAAAAAGAGACTATTACAAATATAATCTTTCAAATATAATTTATTCAGTCTCATTTCCGTATTTGGGGTACTTCTTTATACCATTAACCTCCTCAGACGAGAAGAATAACCCATGTTCAAAAAGATTATTCCTTAGCTGTATATTGTTGTCTTGCGACTCTAGTACTGGCCGTCCTTGAAAACCGCGCCTAGAACTCGCAAACCATTCCACTTAAAAAAGGGGTGATTGGTTGTAAGTGGAAACTTTCCGAAGTTTTCAAATAAAAACTTGCATTTGCTATCCTTTTGACAAAAACAACTAAACTATGTATATGAAATTAACATCTTTCTGCGCTATTTGATACGGCTCAAAATGCTTATTATTCTTCCCCTTATTGTTATTTTACCTATCACCCCTATTTTGGTAAGATGAGAAGACCTGACGCATGCATAAATACGAGGAAGGTTTTACCTAAAAAAAAATCACGCAGTAAAAATTAAAACTGCTCGTAAAGTAAACATTTAATTTTTCTGCCGAAAATATGATGTACCGTTTACAAACTCGAATACAGAACACACAAACCGTGCACATGATATTTTTTAAGCCTAGTCTGAAGCTTAAGATTTGCTCAACAAAATAAAGCATTTTAATGTTAAAACCTCAAGTTAAGAGAGGATAATATTTGTTTTTATTTACGAGTAGGATCAGCTTTCAACAAGCGTTCACTTTATATTTTTATCCGAGAAAAACTTTACAAAATGTAAACATATGCGGATGTTTACATGGATATAATAAAATTATATTTTCAGCAGTGTTCAATAGTTATAATTGATTTTTGATTGAAAGCGCATTTTTTCTAATCTGTGTATCCGATTGGGTGCATCTGGAAGGAAGAGGTTATTAAAATGTATTAAATTGAATCTTATTTCAAAAATCAGTCAAATGACAAAATTGCTAATTTTGAGAAAACATATCACTTTAAATTATTCAATCGGAGTTAAAATACTTTACTAAAAGAATCTCTAAATATGTACACATTTCAATTTCAGAATGGCAATCCTTTTTAAAAAATAAATAAATATGAGAGAAAAAATACTTTTTGAAATTTTAGAAGTTGTAACTTTACTGGTTTTTGAAACAAACTGTTCAATTCTAGCAATAAACATGGGTGAGTTTAAGATTGAGTTTCTTATTTTAATTGCGGCTCAATTCGGAAGTAAATGGTTCGCAGAATAGTACTTTTATAGTTGAAAGAGATCGCGTGTGGATATTCATTATCAAATCATGAGACATTTCCAATTCTACTACATTTTTTTGTCATTATTTCTCAGTATTCTCATACTTTTGCAACCATAAATGACTATTTCTAACTGTCCTTGATGTTAATTCGAAAGTTCCGGCAATACGTGTTAAAAGTGTTTACAACTTTCAGCCCCAGTTCGTTCCCTTTTTCGCTTTAACCTTGGCAACAAACTAATCCTGGCTGAGATTTTTTTCCCTCAACATTAAGATCACAGCTATCTCATAAAACACGTTTCCAGTACGACGTTATGACGTCTTAAAAATATTTACCTGAACTCAGCAACGTAATATCGACGTAAATTGTCGATAATGAAGCGTAAAATAAGTTCAGCTCGAATTAGTAATGTAAAAACCAAATTACGACTTCCCTCTCAAAAAGCAAGAACTAATGACTTCTTTTCTTTCAGCTCCAATGACGTGAATAGTTAAGTGCCTTTTAAAACTGATAGTCACGAAATGCAATTCTGCTTTAATAACTGTAGCAGTAATGTCTAAAAGGAGCATTGAACGGAAAAATAGATATTTTGTCGCCAACGTGACAGCTCTATATTTTATTCCGAAAGCAATTCAAAACGTGTAGTAAATTTTGCCTAAAAACAGATGTATGATGTTTGAGCGATTGCTTTTCTTTTTAATGCTAGAATTTCAAATATTACTTTTAAAATGAAATAGAGCTGCCTCCAACAGGACAAAAAGTTTGATTTTCCGCGGAATGAGCGATAATTAAAGCATATGCACTTCACCGCCAGCTCGGTTATGCCATCCAGAGACTACAGTTTCTTAGAACTCATCAGTCTGGAATAGGAAGTGACCGGGGTGGAAGCAAGAGACAACTTATAAAAAGCTAAGAGATAAATTGAGTTTTCATCTCATTTTAAATGGGTTTAATTGTATTTTTATACGCGTTGTCCATTTTACTCACCACTCATTCATTGATATTAAAACTACTTCAAAAAACTAAATTAAAATACGTCAAAATAGTTTTTCTGAAAAAGGGCTCCGCAATGTGTTTGCATAACTTAAACAATAGATAGTTTGAAATAAAATGGATATCTTCCCAACGATATCCATTCGCTTTAGAGCTACAGGAAAGCTCCTCTAACTCCACTAGCCACTAGTTAATAAATTCGTTTCGTTACACGCAATGCCAAAAATGTCAGAAAAATGGTGAAGCAGTTAGTTAAACATTTCACTTTTTTCACTTTATTTCGAAATTAATTTTGCACACGAAAACTGTGCAAAAGGGCAAAAGAAAACTAATAAAAAAATTGAGTAGGCAAACAAAAGACGTAAAACGCCCAACAGGTGATTAAAACCGCGAGTAAACATCCTAGTTGTCAACGCAAAGAGTACATTCGGGAAGATTCAAGCGAAATGGGAAACTAGAACAAAAACATAAGAAACGAATAAGTTAGGGCGTAAAACGAGACTAACGACTCAAATTAAGAGCTCGAGATAATGCAGTCTCTAAATTGCGTACGTTAATCCTTAAGAATATCTAATTAGACACAAAATTAGGGTTCTGATTGACTTATTCAGTCAGAAAATTGAAATTTTCATTCTCTTTAACCCTCAATGGCATTGTGATTTCATTTGAGTCCACCTTATTTCGTTTTTCCTTCAGCCAACTGACACAGGGGCTTCTACTAAATACACCTGCTTTCGGATAAAAAAAAAGAAAAAGTGCCTCAAAGCCAAAAATTCTGTGCCGAAAATGAGAACTAAGTTCAAACGTAGTTGATTTGACAGCAAAATAATTCTTTAGAAAACCGTTAAGAAAAGCAAAATGATTTGTAAGTAAATAGAATCAATTTCGAATAATTTTAGCTTATGTGCGCACACATTTTAACAGAATTTCAATTTTTACAAAAAACTTTACTCTCCATTTAAAAGAATAATTAAAATATCACAGAGATATTCAATCGTTTAAAAAAGTTTAATGCGAATTAACGCAAAGTACTTATACTAAATCAAAATGTTAGAATAAATTTTAAAAATCAGAAACATATATCGTTAAATTCTCAATAAATTCGTCAGTAGAATAATTTCCGCTATTCCGATAAAAAGGAAAACTTAAATGAACTGTTCAGCAGTTTGAACAGTTCATTTGTTGAAGAAAAAGTTTGAAGAGAAAAGTTCAGCTTTTGAAAACAAAGAAAGATTCTTTGTTCTTCCTAAATTTAGTTTGCTGAAACTTAACAGTAATAGACTAAGATGGCTCGGACATATTTGGAGAAGCCCTGAAAACAACCCCACCAGAATATTCACTTTCAAGACTCCTATGGGGTCGTGTGCCAGGGGAAGACCAACATGGTGGCTAGATGACACTGAAAAGAACATTAGAATTTTAAAAATCAAAAACGGGCGACGAGTTGCTGCACACTGAGAGATCAAGCAGGCAGTAAAAACTAATGAACAAAGTAAATTCTAAATTAATTGTCTCACTGATCCTACCAATTTTAACCCATTAATGCCTTGCGTCCTTTTTTAGGGACGGTCCAAAAAAGGGTCTGAATTTCCCCAAAATGAACATTTCAACCAAATAATTGTATTCAATTAGTACCTTGATATTGTTTCAATTCGTTATGAACAGATTGCAGCACATAACCATTGTAAATTGCGTTCCGTAGCAGTTTTAATATGATCTTTATCAAAAATCACATCGTTCACAATCTCAAGAAAACAGCTAAGTTTTCAAAGTTATTCCCAGCTTCCCAGTTCGTGTTAATTGCTGATTTTATTTCTTCTTATAAAATGTCTTTTTAAATATTATATCGTAGGCAGAAAAAATTTTTAGTAAAAAAAGTATGTACCCTCTGGGGTCTATCGTAACTTTTAAGGGACGATTTTTTCCTTAATAAAAAAAATATTTTTTATATAATATTTTTTTATTATTTTTCCTGTCCATTAAACACTGTTTGTAACCAGTATACAAAATATCTTTGGGGAAAAAAATGTCAGACATTTATGGGTTAAAATGAAGCGATCCGTATCGCTTCAAGGCCACGCGCCATCTCTTCGTAGTCAATCCAGCGATTATTCTCAATCGGTGGTCCGGCAGACCGGTCTGCAGAAACATTTACATTTTTGATCGTCTACTTAAAATGTCCTTTTTCCGAAAAGAAAAAAAAATAAAACACTAGTAACAATAATGATACATCCTCTACGTGAATTTCGTGATTAATTTTCGTTGCTTTCCATTATTTTTCAGCAAACATTTATTTCTCATGTATACTATTTACATTAATTACTTATCTTACTCTTTGCATTTTAATATTTCTTGTTGCTGTTCTTTGACGCCAAGTAAAGTTTTATTACATTTGAGTAGTTTAGAATCAAAACTAGTTGAGTTCATTTTTTATGAAAAACAAGTTTTTGTGTCATTATGTCAGGGCTGCGGAGTCGGAGTCGAAAAGTCCGAGTCGGACTGGTTTTGGACCAAAGGAGTCGGAGTCGCAAAAAAAAACATGTCGACTCCGACCACCTCCGAGTTGGATGAAATTTTATGGAGGTGAAAACATATCTTTGAAACTAACAAATACAAATTTTCAGCGTCCACTATCCAAATCCTAAGCATCTAGGATCATTAAAAAGGGCTTCAAAATGGAGGGTTTGCTTTTGTGAAATGAATTGCTATGTTCGGGCTTATGTAAGTGAATAAAAAATATTTGCAGCAAAAATGCAATGCGTTAAAATAAAGTCTGGCCATTTAACAAGAAAAGGATTAGTTTTGTACGGAGTCAAATGACAAGAGCGGCATTTGTCTTTTGCTCTGGAGAAAATTGACTTTTTGGAAGGTCAGTGACTTCCGAGATTTGAGGTAAATGTGGTGAAATTACCTGCGAGAATTCTTGAGAAAAATGAACTTTTTGAGAGTTCACAATGACATCCCATGACCTCCAGCAGGCATACCCCAGCTTGCTACCCCGCCCCCTAAAGTGAGTCCTGGCTACGACGAATAAAATTGAAACTTTTTAAAATGGACTTAATATTTCAACCTTTGTTTAGGGTTTTTCCCTCTTCACTTCTGGGTAAAAAAAATAAATAAAAGCAAGAGTCGGGAGTCGGAAGTTTTAAAATCCCGGAGTCGGAGTCTACCATTTTTCCTCCGACTCCGCAGCCCTGCATTATGTCGTCACTAAATACCAATGACTTAAAGACAAATACATCAAAAACCACTAG